>ONZH01018486.1:0-20098 GCA_900303285.1 Rhinella marina
TTTCCGGATGCCACCTACAGCCCTCTCTCCAAACAATTTTTCCGGAGGTCCACCTAACAGCCCTCTCTTCAAACAATTTTTCCGATCCACCTCTTCAGGCCTCCAAACAATTTCCGGAGTCCACCTACAGGCCCCTCTCCCAAACAATTTTCCGGAGGTCCACACTACTGCCAAACAATTTTCCGGAGGTCCACCTACAGGCCACCTACAGGCCCTCTTCAACAATTTTCCGGCCACCTACAGGTCCCTCTGTCCAAACAATTTTCGGAGGTCCACCTACAGCCCTCTGTCCAAAATTCCGGAGACCACACTTTTTCCAGGTCACAGGCCTCTCAAACAATTTTTCCGGAGGTCCACCTACAGGCCCTATCTCCACCTACACAAACAATTCGGAGTCCACCTACAGGCCCTCTTCCAGGTCCAAATCTGTTCCGGAGAGAGGTCCACCTACAGCCCTCTCTCAAAACATTTTTTTCCGGAGGTCCACCTACAGGCCTCTCTCCAAACAATTTATGTCTTTTTCCTATCTTTCTCTCTCTCCAAACTATTTTTCCGGATAGCTTCCATATACGGTATTAAACTGAGTAGTATACATAGAACACATACCACACTTGATCTATACCAGGGGTACACAACCTGCGGCCCGGGGGCCACATGCGGCCCTTGATACCATTTTGTGTGGCCCCATCCATCTGGTAACAGACATGTATGTCCATGTTTTAAGGCTGCTCACATGCATTTTTCATGTATTTCTCCCATTAGATGGACTCCTGGAACTGTTACTAGACATTAATGGTATACACTGTGTGTTCAATCTGCCATAATTACAGTATTTCAGTTGGTAATACCCCTTTAAATTTTTATTTTCGGCCCTTGACGTTGTTTCAGTCGGACAATGTGGCCCCCACCCAGAAAACGTTGTGCACCCCTGATCTATACTGAACGTCACTTTTAAAAATACGTCATTTTCCTCTCTTTCTCTCATTTGTCTGGGTTGCAATTAAGCAGACCACGTCTGCCTAATCTAATAGTTTCCGTGTACGTGTACTGCACGTCTTTTTCCTCTCTTTCTCTCTCTCCAAACTATTTTTCCGGATAGGTGCCGTATACGGT
The DNA here is from genome assembly GCA_900303285.1 of Rhinella marina. Taxonomy (NCBI): domain Eukaryota; kingdom Metazoa; phylum Chordata; class Amphibia; order Anura; family Bufonidae; genus Rhinella; species Rhinella marina. The sequence goes on from ONZH01018486.1 coordinate 1,114, forward strand.
ATTAAACTCAGAAGAATACATACCGTACCGGTTGATGCTACAGTTTTTCCAAATCCATTCCGGCTGTTGTCACCACCACACACGCTAGCCCAGGGGGCACTCCTCTGGCTCTTCCAGCTCAACCTCCTTCCCCCCAGCCTGCCCCCCACCTACAGGCCCTCTCTCCAAACAATTTACCCGGATAGGGGACGTATTAGATATTATACTGATTTTTATTTGTTCCTCTTTTAATTGCCTCCTGACCTGTGATAGGCAGAGCATGGACACGTCCCCTTAGCTGCAGTAGGAAAGACACTCCCCTGGCCAGAGCAAGCTCTTTTTCCTTTTCCGTGGTCGAAAAATCCATGAAATATAGGGTCCCAAGATAGGGGACGTATACGGTATTAAACTGAGAAGAATCGATACTGTACCGGTTGATGCTACAGTTTTTCCAAATCCATTCCGGCTGTTGTCACCACCACACACGCTAGCCCAGGGGGCACTCCTCTGGCTCTTCCAGCTCAACCTCCTTCCCCCCAGCCTGCCCCCCACCTACAGGCCCTCTCTCCAAACAATTTACCCGGATAGGGGACGTATTAGATATTGTACTAATGTTTTTTTTTGTTCTTCTTTTAATTACCTCCTGACCTGTGATAGGCAGAGCATGGACACTTCCCCTTAGCTGCAGTAGGAAAGACACTCCCCTGGCCAGAGCAAGCTCTTTTTCCTTTTCCGTGGTCGAAAAATCCATGAAATATATGGTCCCAAGATAGGGGACGTATACAATTTTAAACTGAGAGAAATCGATACCGTACCGCTTGATGCTAGAGTTTTTCCAAATCCATCCGGCTGTTGTCACCACCACACACGCTAGCCCAGGGGGCACTCCTCTGGCTCTTCCAGCTCAACCTCCTTCCCCCCAGCCTGCCCCCCACCTACAGGCCCTCTCTCCAAACAATTTACCCGGATTGGGGACGTATTAGATATTGTACTGATGTTTTTTTGGTTCTTCTTTTAATTGCCTCCTGACCTGTGATAGGCAGAGCATGGACACGTCCCCTTAGCTGCAGTAGGAAAGACACTCCCCTGGCCAGAGCAAGCTCTTTTTCCTTTTCCGTGGTCGAAAAATCCATGAAATATAGGGTCCCAAGATAGGGGACGTATACAGTATTAAACTGAGAAGAATCGATACCGTACCGGTTGATGCTACAGTTTTTCCAAATCCATTCCGGCTGTTGTCACCACCACACACGCTAGCCCAGGGGGCACTCCTCTGGATCTTCCAGCTCAACCTCCTTCCCCCCAGCCTGCCCCCCACCTACAGGCCCTGTCTCCAAACAATTTACCCAGATAGGGGACGTATTAGATATTGTACTGATGTTTTTTGGTTCTTCTTTTAATTGCCTCCTGACCTGTGATAGACAGAGCATGGACACGTCCCCTTAGCTGCAGTAGGAAAGACACTCCCCTGGCCAGAGCAAGCTCTTTTTCCTTTTCCGTAGTCGAAAAATCCATGAAATATATGGTCCCAAGATAGGGGACGTATACGGTATTAAACTGAGAAGAATCGATACCACACATGCCCCACTAGGAGAATTTGGTGGGATTAGGCAGCCTCAGAGGCATCCATGCATGCTTCCCCTGCTGTTTCCTGTCCATTTCCGTGGTGTTTCCATCATTTTCTGAGGTTTCCAGGTTTTCACCCAGCCTTCCCTAGGCAGAGCCTTGGTCCCCTGCAAAAATGCTCGAGTCTCCTATTGACTTCAATGGGGTTCGTTATTCGAAACGAGCACTCGAGCATCGGGAAAAGTTCGCCTGGAATAACGAGCACCCGAGCATTTTAGTGCTCGCTCATCTCTAATCATTATATTTATTCATTTTTACTATTCCAAACCAAAATTGTATCCATCCTTTATTCAGGCAAATACAGGTAAAAAAATAAATAGGTAGACGTATAGATAGATAGATAGATAGATAGATAGATAAAATGGATAAAAAATTGGAACTGATAAAGTTATTTTTTATTACTTCCGAACCATATCAATGTTATGCTACTTTTCGGTTCTGTTGTTACCATATTGACTAACCAGATTGTCTAATGAAAAAATTTGTTTATTTTTTAAACATATACTTTTTAATTACATTTGAACAATTGATATGATCTACCGTATCTGTATTAATTTAGTTTTTTTTTTGTTTTTCTTTCTTTTTTTTATTAATAGGAAGCAGTCCAGATTATTTCAAAAGACGTTCTTATTGTGATCTGTAACATTGCAATTGTCATATTACAGTTTAATAATTTATACCAAAAAGAAATATATATATATATATATATATATATATATATATATATATATATAAATCACCTAGTAATACGAGGCAATAATTTAAATATTTTTAATTAACTCAAATTTATTTATTTTTTTTAAATATACACTATGCTTTGATTAAGTAATAGAAAAGTACAAGAGGCTAGAATAGTAGCCTAATAGTAGTCTAATTAATAGGTTAATAATAGTATCAATCTAAGATGGAATAGTGTACAGTAATTAGATAAGTATAGTTTTTTGTCAAAATTGTTTTATTGGAAGTAAAAGTCTTTCTGGCTTAATTTGGCCCAATAGAAGAATACCCCAAAATGGGTATAGAATATATTTTTCATTGTAATTTAATAACGAGGTTCGTTTGACTAAAAACAAATACAATTAGAAGTAGTTTTGACTCTTTATTTCTTGTTACAAAATCAGAATAAACACACGTTTAAAACGTACTCATTGTAAATGAAAATGAAGATACTTAGATTGTTTCTCCCATTTTTATTTTAGCAATGATGAACTCACCTCGGTGAGCGCTGTGTATACCATGCGCTCCTGCAGTCCAGAACGAGGATCCCAGGAGCTTCCGGGTCTCTCATAGACCCGATCAGACCTGCACTGAGGCTGTACAGCATAGTATTATGCTGTACAGCTTCTCTGGGGGATGTATTTCCCCTGTAACTGGGGCTACTATGTCAGCCCCAGTTAGAGGAGAAATCAAGTGTGAAAAAAAGAAAATAATGATAATAAAGTTAAATGTCCCCCTGAGGTTTGTACGACCTTATGGGAGACACAAAGTGTAAAATAAAAAAACAAAACAAAAAAAATCACATATAAAAAAAATTATTTTCCCCCAAATATGTCATTAAAAAAATGTTAAAAATAAATAAATAAAATAGACATATTTGGTATCACCGCATCCGAAACGACCGGCTCTATAAAAATATCACATGATCTACCCCATAAAGTGAACCGCGTAAAAAAAATTTAATAAAAATTATGCCAAAACAGCTTTTTTTTGTCGCCTCACCTGCGAAAAAACATAATATCAAACAATCAAAAAGTCGTATGCATCCCAAAATGGTAGCAGTAAAAACGTCACCTCATCCCGCAAAAAATGAGCCCCCACACAAGATCATAGCCAGAAAAAGGAAAAAATATGGCTCTTAAAAAATTGCAACACAAAAACATGATTTTTTTTCTAAAAATGCTCTTATTGTGTAAAACGTAAAAAAATAAAATAAAACATAGACATATTTGGTATTGTTCTACCCCATCAAGTGAACGGTGTGAAAAAAAATAGAAAACTGCCCCTAAACTGCTTTTTTTGTGACTTAACCTCCCAAAAATTAGATTAAAAAGTAATCAGAAAGCCGGATGTAACCCAAAATGGTGCCATTAAAAAGCACAGCTTGTCCCTCAAAAAAATAAGCCCTCACGCAGCTCAGTCCACAAAAAAATTAAAAAGTTTTTGCTCTTAAAAATCATGACAGAAAATTCCATGTTAGAAAATGCAGATGCTGCTCCTTCCCTTCTGAGCCCTGGCATATCCCCAAATAACAGTTTTCGACCACATGTGGGGTGTTTCTGCAAACACCCCACACGCTGTTTCTGCAAACTGCAGAATCGGGGTAATAAATATTGAGTTTTGTTTTGTTGTTAACCCTTGATGTGTTACAGGAAAAAAATGATTAAAATGGAAAATCTGCAAAAAAAAGTGAAATTTTGGAATTTCACATGTATTTTGCTTTAATTCCTGTGGAATACTTAAAGGGTTAACAACTTTTCTAAAAACCAGTTTTGAATAGTTTGAGGGGTGTAGTTTCTAAACTGGGGTAATTTATGTTTGGTTTCTATTATGTAAGCCTCATAAACTGACTTCAGAACTGAACTGGTCCTTAAAAAAGTTGATTTTGCAAATTTGCAAACATTGCGTCTAAAATTCTAAACCTTCTACTGTCCTAAAAAAATAAAGTGACACTACCAAAATGATGCCAACATAAAGTAGACATATGGGGAATGTTTCAATTAATGAGTATTTTATGGGGTATCACTATCTGTCTTAAAAGCAGAGAGATTCAAATTTAGAAAACAGTGAATTTTCGTTAACTTTTGGATTTTTTTATAAATAAAATTAAAACATATCGACTCAAATTTACCATTAACTTAAATTACAATGTGTCATGAGAAAACAATCTCAGAATCGCTTGGATAAGTAAAAGCGTTCCAAAGTTATTACCACATGAAGTGACACATGTCAGATTTGCAAAATTAGGCCTGGTCAGGAAGGGGGTAAATGGCCCGGATATAGAGTGGTTAATCAAAGGCCATGAATTTAACTGGACTATCAGGATGTAGTTTGTAACCCAGGTATTCATTGTCTGGTATGGAAACTGCCAGTTTTGACAATGCATGATAGGATTGGACGCCTGTTGCCCATCCCCAAGTATCCGTGAACCCACGCTGTGAAGGACCTATAAGCTGCCTTTCTTCGAAGTCTGTGAATAAAATAGAAATGATTATTGTTTTTTGAATCACGCAAAACAAGGAAAGGTGTTGACATAACTATTTTATCTGTCATCATATGCATCAATACCAATCTGCAATGGCATACATCAATACTAAAAACTAAGAACAGTGATAACATTGTAAATCCCAAAAAAAAAAAAAAGAATAATTTTCATCCAGTAAAAAAACCATGTGGGAGCAAGACTCAAAATGAATGTTGGTTTCTGGGCAGCAGTAAGGGTACTTTAACACAATGGCTTCACAAGAAACATCACCAATGAAGGCACTCAGAGCCAGCAGCACAGCACATGACCATGGCCGATGCCATAAAACCTTTCATAGAAGATGGGCTCACACGAATCCAAACTGGAAGACCAGAGGTGAAGCTAATTATTAGAGATGAGCGAATCTATTCGCCGCTTCGTATATTCGTATCGAATCTTGGGATTTTTCAGCTGCGAAGCGAATCCGAATATTAGGTGATTCGTTTCGCTTTTGTACGCATTCGCTACGTAGTGTGTCCTATAAATTATACGCTATTCTACATATAATTTAGTTACTCTATACGCTGTCGCGTACGAATTCAGTTGAGCGATGCAGACTTTTCCCTGGTAGTTACTCTATACGCTGTTGCGTACGAATTCAATTCAGCGATGCAGACTCCTCCCTGGTAGTTCCACCCCTTTCTCCAGCGCGGGAGGATGACGAGGCAACTCAGGAAATTAAGTTACGCATTTGTGCGCCTCATCCCTTTTCCCCCCTTTTCAGGTTATTTGGGGAGCCCCTTGAAAGAGGGTTTTTTTAAGGAACCTTTGCTGCTTTTTTTTGGGGGAGTATGGGCCTGCTGTACTGAAACCCACAAACTTGTTCAATCTGAACAAGAAAATATATAGGTGGATAAGTTAGAGCAAAATTACGTATGTTATTACGTACCGTGCAGTATGGAGCAATTACACTGAAACTATTAGATTAGGCAGACTTGGTCTGCTTAAGTGCAACCCAGACAAATGTCGCACAGAGATTTTTGTAATGTAGCTGTATCAGTGAGAGCAAAAGACCTTTTTTAATTAAGTGACGTACAGAATGTGTCACCTAGACAGAAAATACGGATTGTGGCTTGTGGTGACTGGACAGCTGAACTGTGACACACAGAATGGTTCCATACAGCTGTATGAAATGGATTTGTATCACTGAGATAAAACAAAATACAACAAAAAAAACTATTTTTTTTTTTTTTTTATATATATATTTTTTTTAACGTGACATGCAGAAAATATCAGAGAGCAAACTCAGCCCCTGCTTACTGTGGCTATTTTGACTGCAACCCAGACAAATGTCGCACAGAGATTTTTGTAATGTAGCTGTATCAGTGAGAGCAAAAGACCTTTTTTAATTAAGTGACGTACAGAATGTGTCACCTGGACAGAAAATACGGATTGTGGTTTGTGGTGACTGGACAGCTGAACTGTGACACACAGAATGGTTCCACACAGCACACAGCTGTATGATATGGATTTGTATCACTGAGATAAAACAACAAAAAACCTATTTTTTTTTTATTTTTTTTAATATTTTTTTTATATATATATATTTTTTAACGTGATGTACAGAAAATATCAGAGAGCAAACTCAGCCCCTGCTTACTGTGGCTATTTTGACTGCAACCCAGACAAATGTCGCACAGAGATTTTTCTAATGTAGCTGTATCAGTGAAAGCAAAAGACCGTATTTGATTATGTGACGTACAGTATGGGTCACCTGGACAGAAAATACGGATTGTGGTTTGTGGTGAGTGGACAGCTGAACTGTGACACACAGAATGGTTCCACACAGCTGTATGAAATGGATTTGTATCACTGAGATAAATCAATAATAAAAAAAAAGTGTTATATATGGCTATGGCGATAGCTGCACTACTAGTGCCAGCCAGGCCAGCCAGGAGACAAAAGAAAGTGTCTTGTAGCCCTTAGAAGGGCTGTTGGGTTCTTTTCAGATCACTCCTGCCTAACAGAGAACTAAATCCAGGCCCTAACACTCTCCCTGAAACGCAGCCGATCTGTCCCTAACGACATCCAGACAGCATCTGAGCCGAGCACCGCGGGCAGTCACTAGTATATTCCAGGGTCACCTGATCAGGCCAGCCAACCCCTGCTATCGACATGTAAGGGCCCCACGTGATGCTGGGTGTACCGCAGAGTCTCCTGGCTTGTGATTGGCTTAGTTTATAGGCGCCAAAAATTCAAATGCGGGAGATGCCATTTCCTCGAGCATGGCGAGATACTTGTCCGAGCAGTGAGCACTTACGAGTACCCTAATACTCGAACGAGCACCAAGCTCGGACGAGCATGCTCGCTCATCTCTAATCCAAAGTCAATTCACTCATCCCTTTGTAAATGATGAGGTTCACTCCTCAGTCACACTGGCTGCTTGCTAGCTCTCCTTGCTCCGCTGCAGGAAGGGATTTCACACCACTTTGCTCTTCCTTTCCGAATCAAGTGGAATGCACAGACAACTGGTGGATGCACACTCCATTTCCTGAGGCTGCTTGCAGCACAGGAAAGGAAGACTGCCTACCATGCGCATGGGCGGGATTACGGCCCTTCTTGGCAGTGATGTTGGGGCTGGAAGGAGGGTAGTTTTTGATGTGGGGGGCGGTGTTGGGCTCCATAGGAACGGGCGTGTCTGGGCTCCAACGGTGTTAGGGACTGCCTCTTGGGCTATTTTATCAGGATATATAATATATATATATCTAATATATAAAGCTGAGTGTATGTGTGTGTGTGTGTGTATGTACGCTAAAGAAATCCGCACCGCTGCAGCTACAATCACAAAATTTGGCACACATGTACATCAGGTGTCCGGGAAGGTTTTAGAACAGTTTTCAACTCTCCAGGACGTACCGTTCCTGAGATATTCCCAAAAAATGCATTAGCCAATAGTAGCCTGGTCACATGACCCTTCAGCCAATAGAAGCTCACAGGCACACATCAGGTTTCTATGACAACCTAGCCAGTTCACTGCTTTAGGTCTGCATTAAAGAGGCAGAGCACTGTGGATGACAATGGTAAATGGGTATTCCCGGTTACCATAACTATAACTTATGTTTTAGACTAACTCATCATCAATCATTACCTCATATAATGTAAATTTTACATATTTACTGTTCAGTAGTAATAAAAGATGGATTCTTCCACTGCTACCCACCTTCCTCCTAAATTACTAGGGCATCGACCTGTAATTCAGGCCAATGTGAAAAAAGAAGGACTTAAAAGCCCCACCCCCAGATCCCACTAAGTCACGCCCATGACTCAGTCAGGCCACGCCCCTTCCATGCCGCATTTGACCGGGATTAAAAATATAGGTAAAAATCACCTTCTTTCAGCTGCAGGGGTGGGGGGAGGGTGACTTTCTCCCTGCAGCTCATTGCTCAGACTGCACAGTGCTGCTGCTGAGAGTGAGCTGTTCAAAAGGACATCCCTGTGTCCATCTAGGCCCTGCGCATGACAGAGGACAGGGAGTCTGAAAGCCAGATTGTCCAGCCTAAAACAAGACCTCTGGCCACCCTAGAGGCAGGCTGATGTTAGGGTGGCCAAATGTCCGGCTTTAGGCTGGACAGTCCAGTTTTCTGGCTACCTGTTCTTTGTCCGACGCAGTGCCTGGACTGACACAGGAATGTCCACCCTTTCAGTGGCTCACACTCAGACAGCTTCTCCTCCGTGCCTTCACGGAGCCAGGTGTCATGTTTAGTGGTGTGTCTTCATGGGAACTGGGGGCGCTGTTTCATGTTTGGGGGAATGGCCGGTGAGGTCTGGCTTTCTGGGGTGAAGACAGTGGCCACTCTAGCTGCTGTGGAGGTCACAGTTAAAGGGGCAGGCTGCTGTAGAGGTCACTGTTAAAGGGGCGGCTGCTGTAAAGGTCACTGTTAAAGGGGCAGGCTTCTGTAGAGGTCACTGTTAAAAGGGTGGGCTGCTGTAGAGGTGACTGTTAAAGGGGAGGGCAGCTGTAGAAGTCACTGTTAAAGGGGCGGGCTGCTGTAGAGGTCACTGTTAAAGGGGCGGGCAGCTGTAGAGGTCAGTGTTATTGGGGCGGTCTGCTGTGGAGGTCACTGTTAAAGGGGCAGGCCGCTGTAGAGGTCACTGTTAAAGGGGCGGGCCGCTGTAGAGGTCACTGTTAAAGGGTCGGGCTGCTGTAGAGGTCACTGTTAAAGGGGTGGTCTGCTGTAGAGGTCACTGTTAAAGGGGCGGGCTGCTGTAGAGATCACTGTTAAAGGGGCAGGCTGCTGTAGAGGACACTTTTAAAGGGACGGGCCGCTGTAGAGGTCACTGTTAAAGGGGCGGGCAGCTGTAGAGGTCACTGTTAAAGGGGTGGTCTGCTGTAGAGGTCACTGTTAAAGGAGTGGTCTGCTGTAGAGGTCACTGTTAAAGGGGTGGGCTGCTGTAGAGGTAACTGTTAAAGGGGCGGGCCGCTGTAGAGGTCACTGTTAAAGAGATGGGCCGTTGTAGAGGTCACTGTTAAAGGGGCTGGCCGCTCTAGAGATCACTTTTAAAGGGGCGGGCTGCTATAGAGGTCACTTTTAAAGGGACGGGCACTGTAAAGGTCACTCTCAATATCTTTTAACGACACACAAACAGTAAATTAAATAAATTAAATATACCCGGGCAAAGCCGGGTCCTTCAGTTAGTATGTATATATATATATATATATATATATCTTAATAATATAAAAATGAGTTTCTGTCTGTCTGTCTGTCTGTTCTCTATGTGCAACCAAACTACTGGACCGATTTTCACCAAATTCGGCACACAGGTACATCAGGTGTCCGGGAAGGTTTTAGACCAGGTCTCATCTCTCTAGGACATACCGTTCCTGAGATATTCCCAAAATATGATCTCCATTAGCCAACATTACAACTGGGAGCTTTGGTTTTAAACTCCAACTGCCATTCTCTGCAAAGACACACACAGGGAGGGCAGGTTTCCATAACAACCAGGTAATTATCAGCAGCTGAGGATCTCATCCATTTCTATTTACTGACACTGTTAAAGGTATTCCGGTTACCATAAATATAACTTATGTGTTTTTCTATTACTACATTTCAGTAGTAATAAAAGATGTTTTCCCCCACTGCTGCCTATTGCGTGGGCTTATAAATAAGCATGGTATTGACCTTTAATTCAGGCCACCCTAAAAGAAGTACTTAAAACCCCCGCCCCAGGTCTCACTAAGCCACACCCCCAACTCTGTCAGGCCACACCCCCTTTCAATCCGCAGCCAACAGAGATTGAAAAAATAAAGGTAAAAATCAACTTCTGTCAGCTGCAGGGATGGGTGGGAGGTTGACTTTCTTTCTGCAACAACACACACAAACATTAAATAAAATAGATTAAATCCACCCATGTGAAGCGTCTTGCTAATCCACGCCCCCGACTCTGTCAGGTCACGCCCCCTCCCACTCCGCAGCCAATGGGAATTGAAAAAATGAAGGTAAAAATAAACTTCTGTTTGCTGCAGGGGTGGGAGGGTGAATTTCTCTCTGCAACGACACACAAAAATTTTAGATGAAATAGACTAATTATAGACTACAACCGTTTGAAGCCTTTTACTAAGCCACACCCCGTCTCTGTCAGGCCATGCCCCCTCTCACTCCGCAGCCATTCTTCAACGACACACAGAAACATTAAATGAAATAGATTAAATGCACCTATGCGAAGCGCTTTGCTAAGCCACGCCCCAACTATGTAAGGCCACGCCCCCTCCCACTCCGCAGCCAACAGGGATTGAAAAAATAAAGGTAAAAATCAACTTCTGTCAGCTGCAGGGATGGGTGGGAGGTTGACTTTCTTTCTGCAACGACACACAGAAACATTAAATGAAATAGATTAAATACACCCATGTGAAGCGTCTTGCTAATCCACGCCCCCAACTCTGTCAGGTTACGCCCCCTCCCACTCCGCAGCCAACGGGGATTGAAAAAATAAAGGTAAAAATAAACTTCTGTTTGCTGCAGGGGTGGGAGGGTGAATTTCTCTCTGCAACGACACACAAAAATTTTAGATAAAATAGACTAATTATAGACTACAACTGTTCGAATCGTCTTGCTAAGTCACGCCCCCAACTCTGTCAGACCACGCCCCCTCCCACTCTGCAGCCATTCTGCAACGACACACAGAACCATTAAATGAAATAGATTAAATCACCTATGCGAAGCGCTTTGCTAAGCCACACCCACAACTCTGTCAGGTCATGCCCCCTCCCACTCCGCCGCCAACAGGGATTGAAAGAATGAAGGGAAAAATAAACTTCTGTCAGCTGCAGGGGTGGGAGGGTGAATTTCTCTCTGCAATGACGCACAAAATTTTAGATGAAATAGACTAATTTCAGACTACAACCGTTCGAAGCATCTTGATAATCCACACCCCCAACTCTGCCAGGCCATGCCCCCTCCCACTCCGCAGGCAACGGGGATTGAAAAAAATCAGCTGCAGGGGTGGGAGGGTGAATTTCTCTCTGCAACGACACACAAAAATCGTAGATGAAATTGACTAATTTTAGACTACGACCATTCAGTACTAATAAAAGATGTTTTTTTCCACTGCTACCCATTGCGGGTCCCCATAAATTACCATGTCATCGACCTGTAATTCATGCCACTCTGACCCCCGCCCCAGATCTCGCGAAACCACGCACCGACTCTGTCAGGCCACGTCCCCTCCCACTCCGCAGCCAACGGGGATTGAAAAAATGAAGGTAAAAATCAACTTCTGTCAGCTGCATTGACTTTCTCTCTGCAACGACACACAGAAACATTAAATAAATAGATGAAATATACCCAGGCGAAGCCGGGTCTTTCTGCTAGTATATATATATATACTGCTATATATATATATATATATAATCAATTTTTTCAGAAACAAAATCATTCATGGCATAAACAAAGGTATATATAAAACATGCTGAAGGAGAACTAACTGCACATATAAAGTCTCTATAGGCATAATCCTGGTAACAGAATACCTTTAATATATCTTATTAACAATAAAATTGCCATAATTGGTTATTAACTCTCAAATACTGGGTAGCAGCTTCTTCCCATATAAATCTATAGAGAGGAGAAGAGAAAAGGAGGAGGGAGAGGCACAGGGACTCTGGACGCTGCTGCTGGCTTTAGTAGATTTTCTCTCACCCCAGTGCTGGATTCACAGCAGCACTACTCAGTACACTCTATGTGTATTGTGTATGGAAGACATCATAGAGGCTAATATTTATCCATTCTGGAACTGAGTTTTTTCAGGGAAACTTGATAATTGGATATTGGAGCCTATACAGAGGAAAAACTGCTCCAATATCGATATTTTATATTAATTATAAAAGCCCCATATTCTAACTGCAAGCTAATGCTGAACATGGTTCTTATGTGCTTGTGTGTGAAAATACAGATGTTTATTTATTTATTTATTTATGTAGGAGCATCATTATTGTTTCTATACTGCATTTTCTTTTTTTTCTGTACTTTTCTGTTTTTCATTTTATATATTGTAAGTATTTGTTATGTTTCTGTTAAAGGGTTACCTATTTTTTTCTGGTTTTGGAACACTTGAGAAATACAAATGGTAAAAAAAAAAAATTAGCAAATTTACATGTCTTAGCTAAGCAAACGTGGAACATACAGTTTTAAATGCAACCCATGGCCTAAACATGGTACCCATAAGAATGTATTAAAACATGCTGCACATTGAAAATAAATCATGATGCACATAGAACATGCATATAAAATAGAAATTTAAATACAATCATTTAAATGAATTAGTATTTTCTTCAATTAAAAAATACCTTCACCCATACGCAATGTGAATGATCTCTTATTTCGATTTTTAATGAAATTATCTTAAAATCTGCCAGCAATGTCGTCTTTTAAATATAGTCACTTTTCTTGTCCTACATATAAGGTTCCATTGGTCATTTCCTCTACTGTACTCAATACTGAGACACAACAAGATCAAATGGCACTTGATATAGAATGTAATGAACAGAATTCCAGTATGTGTCTGTCAGTTTAAAAAGAGTGTAGCAGAATTTCCAGCACACTATATAAACTCAAGTATCAGCTTGCTTTGATCAAAAAATCTCTGTGTTTTGCCAACACACCTGCACAAACCCAGGGTTATCAAGGACAGTGTGATATTTAATATCTTCTAGAATGAAACCAATCATTGTTGATTTAAAGCTACAAAGAAGCTATGCAGCCTAGCACCATGACCGATCATATATACATGGTGTTTGAAAAAATAAATTGCAATGAAAAATAACATTCACCTACAGTTCCCCATTTCTTACGCGTTAGAGACAAATTAAAGTAGACTAAGGTACATTAGGAATTGACCTAGCAGAGCACTGTGAACCATTCTATGATTTCTGTATTGAGGCAGTTGACTCTATTTTGCATTCCACACAAAATCACAATTCTGAAACATCTTTTCTAGAAATCTATACAGAAAACGAACAACTGGGTGACTGTGTGACAATAGACCCCATTGAAAAGGGTCTGCTCTCAAATGGTAGCACCCAGTTGTCTAGGAGGAATAACAGAAGAATAACACAGCTCAGATTTCTAAGAAACAATACTTTATAATTATAATACCTTTTTTTTAAATGGGCAATACCAGTATATATGAAAACAAACGCCAAGAGAGGTGACGGGTCCTTTTTAATCCTATGTGGAACTGCACACGTAATCAAAGGAGTTATCCAAATTAAGTTAGCCAATTAGAATTTACGTTTAAAGGCCTTGATTTTATATTAAATAGTCCACTCCTTATGTAATGTTTTTATAATCAATCATATATGTGAATACATTAAATTTTGTTTTATAGCATACCTTAAATTGCATCTTACTCATCTTCCGCAGTAGGTAATTTACCTGTAAATGTTCAGGAACCTGAAATGGTGAAAAGAAGACGATGATTAGGAGAAGCAAGTGTTCTGTGTAGGAATTCTGTGAAAAGTGAGGAGCAGGAGGGAGACGTGATTTGTTGGAGCGAAATTATGAAAAATTCAATTCAGCTGCTTTGCCGAATTCCACAAAGAAATTCGATTTTTGACTAATTTATCACAAAGCGCATTTCTTTGTATGTAGCAAGCGTGACGATGGGGAATGGTGATCGCGATGCTCCCCATCATTGAACCCCTCAGATGCCGCGTTGATCTGAGGCTACTATTTAGGTCTTTCAGGGATTAATATGGGTAAAAATAAAAATACTCACCTTATCCATTTGCCTGCATAGAGGCCATAGTGGCTATCTTGACTGAAGACACGGTGTGAAATTGCGCACAAGGACGTGATGTCACACTGCCCAGGTGCGGTGATGTCATCACTAACGTCATGTGCCATGCACAAGATTTTGAGCAATTTCTGGAATCTAGATGGCCACAATGGCCTCTTCGCCATTTCAGGGAAAATTGATTCAATTGAAGTCAATTAGTTTGATATTGATTCACTCAACACTAGTTGGAGAACATCACATCAGGAAGACCACTTCTTTAACAGGCATGGCGGAGGCAACACATATTTAGCAGAGCTTAGCAGAGAGATTGAATAAATCCCAAAATATGCAGGTTAGAGACAATATTTATTAATTCCCAAGCTACCTAAGATGTGCATGCACATACAGCACTGATTGGCAGCTACACTCCTGCAGTAAAAACTTAAATCCTGCAGTTTATCAGGTAATGCATGACAATAGGTACTGATTTGTGTGGACAAAAATTGTTTAAACCTTTGCCTACTTCTCGTTGTCTATACGTATATGTCTGGGTGGTCAGCAAATCTCTGCAGTGACGTTTTAAAATATCTGTGCAGAGACCACAACTAACTGAGCACAACTACTACTTGTGCATCTATGGGAGCAGAGAGCTGCCTGTCAGTGACTGCAGGGCTCCTATAGAGAAGGCAGAGATGGTTTTTCACCATTTCTGCCTTCCCTATCGCTCTATATACAGTGTTGAATGAGCACAGAAAATGGCAAATCTGCTTTCTGCTCTGTTCCCAGCGTTCATTTGATCACTGTGGACCAAGTCTGCACAATCTGCTGGGTCTTATCAGACCAAGATCAGCTTTACTGTGAGGTTTTACAGCACTGTAAAACCTCTTTGGTGGCTGTATTGCCCCTGTAACTGGGGGCTACTATGTCAGCCGCAGTTACAGGAGAAATCAGCTATACATTAAAAAAAATGTCCTCAAAGGTATTGCATAACCTTATGGGGGGCACAAAATTTAAAATAAAAAAAATGAAAAATAAGCAATAAGAATGCATGTATTTAAAAAACATAAAATGTGCCTGGTCAAAAAGGGGGATAAATGGTCTGATGTTGAACTGGTTGAAATAAAAGTCCCCATAAGACTAAAAAATGATTATAAAATTAAATTTAAAAGTTAAAAGGATTGTCTCACTTCAGCTAGTGGCTAGAGATGAGCGAGTAGTGAAATATTCGAAAGTTCGAAATTCGATTCGAATAGACCGCGAAATTCGACTATTCGACCGAATATCGAATCCCATTAAAGTCTATGGGAAAAAAATGCTCGCCACTTGGAAATCTCAATTCGACCACTTGGAGGTCACCAAGTCCACCCTGAAACCACAGAAAAGGATGCCAACACTGCTGGAATGCAACTGGGACAGCAGGGGAAGCATGTCTGGGTGCATATAACGCGCCCAAGTCGCACTATTACGCCACTATCACAGCCTCTCAACAATACACTCCAAAGACAATCTAACCTCTCTGTAAAGTGAGACCATAAAAGGAAACCTTCTTTCCTCTACATTGCCATGGACCCCAAGCCAAACTAGACAAAAAAGAAGATGAAATTCTGCACCCCTTAAAATCACATTGCCTATGACAACCACAGATGGCATAGGCAAGGGGGAAAGCAATCAAGCCATCACTATGTTTCCCTCTGTGCCATCCCTGCCTTGCCCAGGCACATGTCCCAAAACATCATCCACGCCCGAGTAACACGGTTACTGCAAAAGGCCATTTGACCACCAACACTTTGGTTTGAGGCCGGGGATGCTACATCTCCCTGACAGCACACTGGGTGAATGTTGTGGAGGCGGGGACGGGCAAACCTGCTACCCCCACCCAAGTTTGGGGCCTTGGTTCTGTCTGGATTTCCGCAACCCTTACAGACAGCTCGGCAAACCCCTCCTTCTCCTTCTAGATTCTCCTTTTAAATCTGTCCACCACCCAGTCAAGTCCACAAAGTCCAGTCTCGTCGATAGCCTGCAGAAACTGCAGGGACCTCACTCTGACCCTCCTTCCTCCCACCCTGCCCAATGTTATCAACCCAGTGTTCCCACCCATGCAAGAATCGCAGGAGCTATCTGAGGATTTTGTTTGTTCTGATGCCCAAACACTGGAGCAAGCTCCATCTCTAGCTGATGGTGGTGTGGAACGGGCACTAAAGTGTAAAATGATTAGGGACGATGATGAGACACAGTTGCCAGCAAGGGAGGCTGTTGGAGCAAAGTGAGGCAGTGTAAGAGGAGGTGGTTGAGTATGACGAAGTCAGTGACCCGACCTGGGCCAGTGTCATGTCTAGCAGGTAAAGCAGTGGGGATGTTGAGGGATGCGTAGGACCGCAAAAGGCAGGAAGAGGCCGTGGGCTGGCCAGAGGCTCATGGAGAAGGCAGGCTAGAGCCCGCAGGGCCGCATCTCTTCCCTATAACAGGCCCCAACACAAAGCTCTCCCATCGAGGGCTCTTAGGTCCTTGTTGTGAAAATATTTTAATGAGTGCGCAAAGTTAGCTTGAGGTGAGCCCTCGAAAAAATTATATGATGGCCCAAGAGGTGAGACCTCTTAAAAATTGTATTAAGGCCCAAGAGGTGAGCCATAATAAAAATTGTTTGTAGGCCCAAGAGGTGAGACGTCTTAAAAATTGTGTGGAGGCTAAAGAGGTGAGACCTCTTAAAAATTATGTGGAGGCCCAAGAGGTGAGACCTCTTAAAAATTATGTGGAGGCCCAAGAGGTGAGACCTCTTAAAAATTATGTGGAGGCCCAAGAGGTGAGACCTCGATAAAATTATGTGGAGGCCCAAGAGGTGAGACCTCGATAAAATTATGTGGAGGCCCAAGAGGTGAGACCTCTTAAAAATTATGTGGAGGCCCAAGAGGTGAGACCTCTTAAAAATTTTGTGAGGCCCAAGAGGTGAGACCTCGATAAAATTATGTGGAGGCCCAAGAGGTGAGACCTCTTAAAAATTTTGTGGAGGCCCAAGAGGTGAGACCTCTTAAAAAATTATGTGGAGGCCCAAGAGGTGAGACCTCTTAAAAATTATGTGGAGGCCCAAGAGGTGAGACCTCTTAAAAATTATGTGGAGGCCCAAGAGGTGAGACCTCTTAAAAATTTTGTGGAGGCCCAAGAGGTGAGACCTCGATAAAATTATGTGGAGGCCCAAGAGGTGAGACCTCTTAAAAATTATGTGGAGGCCCAAGAGGTGAGACCTCTTAAAAATTATGTGGAGGCCCAAGAGGTGAGACCTCTTAAAAATTATGTGGAGGCCCAAGAGGTGAGACCTCTTAAAAATTATGTGGAGGCCCAAGAGGTGAGACCTCTTAAAAATTTGTGGAGGCCCAAGAGGTGAGACCTCTTAAAAATTTTGTGGAGGCCCAAGAGGTGAGACCTCTTAAAAATTATGTGGAGGCCCAAGAGGTGAGACCTCTTAAAAATTATGTGGAGGCCCAAGAGGTGAGACCTCTTAAAAATTTTGTGGAGGCCCAAGAGGTGAGACCTCGATAAAATTATGTGGAGGCCCAAGAGGTGAGACCTCGATAAAATTATGTGGAGGCCCAAGAGGTGAGACCTCTTAAAAATTTTGTGGAGGCCCAAGAGGTGAGCCATAAATATATAATTTTTTTTTATTTACGGAGCAATTCTACGGCGGTTAAGGAGGAGGAGGAGGAGGAGGTGGAGGAGGAAATGGCACTTCATACAGATGGCACTTCACTTTTGGCTGCTTTCCACGGTTGGAGAAGCAAAGTCCAGGTCAATCCACTTGCTGTTCATTTTGATTAGCGTCAGCCTGTCGGCACTGTCGGTTGACAGGCGGCTGCGCTTATCGGTTATAATGCCCCCGGCTGTGCTGAACACCCTTTCTGATAGCACGCTGGCGGCAGGGCAGGCAAGCACCTCCAAGGCGTACAGGGACAGTTCCAGCCACGTGTCCAACTTGGAGACCCAGTAAGTGTAGGACGCCGAGGGATCGGGGAGGACAGGGTTACGGTCTGCCAGGTACTCCCGCAACATCCGCCGATACTTGTCCCTCCTGCTGATAGCGGGCCCCGCAATGATGGAAGTTGCACGAGGGGGTGCCATGAACGTGTCCCACACCTTGGAGAGTGTTCCCCTGGTGGCTGTGGGCCTGATCGATGTTGAGGGACTCTGGGAGACCCTCTCCTCTCTGCCGCCAGCGATGGTGGGTGGGAAAATCTCCATCATGTTCTGCACGAGTTCCCTCTGGTATTCCAGCAATCGATTCGTCCTCTACCGGAATAAAAGAGGAGACGTTATCTTTATACCGGAGGTCCAGGATTGCGAAGACCCAGTACAGTTTGTTCTCCACTATCCGGACAACACGTGTGTCCCGGGAAAAGCAGCCCAGCATGAAGTCAGCCATGTGTGCCAGACTCTGAATAGGCATGACGTCACTGACCCCACCAGAAGGATCACTTGCCATTTCCTCCTCTTCCTCTTCCGCCTCCTCTCCGCCCCATCCGCGCTGAACCAATGGGACGCACACAGCCTGACTGCTACCCTCGCCGCCAGCATCCTCCTCCTCTTCCACAGCCACCTCCACGTCGTCCTCCTCCTCCTCATCCTCCTCCTCCTCCTGCAACTGCCACCGAGAAGCAGACAAAAGTGTGGTCTGACTGTGTAGCTCCGTTGCGTCTCCTCCTACCCCCGTCTCCTCTGCGTGCAATGCGTTCTCCCTTATTGCGATGAGCGATTCTTTAAGGACGCATAGGAGCGGGATGGTTACGCTCACTATAGCGTCCTCGCTGCTGACCTTCTTGGTGGACTCCTCAAAGATACGAAGTACATCGCATATGTCTGCCATCCATGGCTACTCGTGGTTGGCAAACTGAGGGAGCTGAGTTGGAGGCACGCGTGGATTCATAATCTGGTACT
>ONZH01018487.1:0-12635 GCA_900303285.1 Rhinella marina
ATGTTAGCTGGTCCTTTTAAGGCAGGGCTGCAATGATGTTGAAATGTGTTTTGGGGGATAAAGTTCATTTTCTAGGCAAATATTGACTTTGCAAGTAATTGCTGTTAAGCTGATCACTCTTTATAACATTCTGGAGTATATGCAAATTGCCATTATAAAAACTGAAGCAGTAGACTTTGTAAAAATTAATATTTGTATCATTCTCAAAACTTTTGGCCATGACTGTAGCTGTAGAGGTGAATTTTTGGCCTGTTTGCCTATGGTTGCAACATATACATTTTTTACTACCACATTTGTAACTGCCCCTGCAAGTTAACCACACTGGTTGTTTGACAGTTTTATCCTGAAACAGACTGGGACTGATTTTACTCCCCAGCGTAAGAGCCTTGCGTGCTGCATATTTAACCCCCGCTGCAACCACATCTTTCACTCACTGTCATAATTCAGTACTGGTAAGTGTCGCTGTATTATATTACATATTGCTCGGTACTCCTGACTGTAACCAGTAGCAAAAATGGTTGGTTTGTTATTTCTTTTAGCATTTATAGCCCTTATTTTAGTTTTTTCTTTATATATATTTTTGAAAGCAAGGAAACAATAAAGATTGTCTGTTAAGAGATAACGCCCATTGTTTGGTGCTATCAATAGCATGGGCCGTATAGTTTCTTCTTAACAGTTTATCCATGATTTTTTTCCGCGTCTAATAGAAAGGTAGAGACATTAGAACAATTGTGCCTAGCCCTTATCATTTCCCCCTGGGTATTTTTCTGGTGATATGTGATGGGTGGCAGGATGTGGATGTTACAATCCTGGATTCTATGTGATCCCCCAGAAGATGCAAGTCCAAAAAATCGATCAAATCCATTCCTCCATGCACATCAAATCGCAGGGAGTCAAAGCATTGACAAAAAATCACTAAATGCTGTTAAATCCGATGTTTCACCTTTCCATATAATCAATATATCATCGGTGTAACGACCATACCATTTGATGTGCTGGAAGAACGGATTAGTATCGACATGAATATACTGTTTTTCCCACCAGGCCATAAAAATATTGGCTATGGACGGTGAGCATTTGGCCCCCATAGATTCACCTGAGACCTGGAGATAAAAATCCCCATTAAACATAAAAAAATTGTGTCTCAATAAAAAATCAATTACTGTACAAATATAATCCTGAAGTTCCAAGGTATAGTTTCTATAGCAGGCCAAAAACCTCTACAGCTACTGCCAAAAGTTATACCATTAGACAGTATTTGAATTGCAACACTGAGTTTGCAGTATATCTGATCACATGTAGAATATGTTCCCTTCAGGCCTCTTTCACACGA
The DNA here is from genome assembly GCA_900303285.1 of Rhinella marina. Taxonomy (NCBI): domain Eukaryota; kingdom Metazoa; phylum Chordata; class Amphibia; order Anura; family Bufonidae; genus Rhinella; species Rhinella marina. Next base: position 1,334 of record ONZH01018487.1, read on the forward strand.
ACGTTGTGTTTTGCGGTTCGCAAATTGCGGAGCCTCAAAAACAACGGATGGCATGCGTGTGCATTCCGTATTTTGCGGAATGGAACAGCTGGCCCCTAATAGAACAGTACTATTCTTGTCCGTAATACCTGGACATGTGCAGTCCATCAAAGACTGAACAAAAAAAAGTTTTCACGCATGCACGCGCTCATCACGCCCGTCAGCACTGATGAGAGGAATGTGTTACTACAGGGGGAGGCGCGTGGCGTATCCAGGAGCAAATAGGTAAGCATGTACAGGTATCACAGTGATGTGAATACCTGAATACAGACAACAATAGGCTTACCAACAGTGAGGTCACAAACAGAGGCTATAAATGGGCATGTCCCCGCCCACCATTGTAGCAGACTGCCCAAACCCCTGAAGACGCCGAGATATCGGCGAAACATGTCGGGGGGCAGGGTGTAATTGATTTTTAGACAGGGAAAGCGATACTGCCAAGTTTAAGAGGCAGCAGGGAAAAATAGGAGATACTATCCGGTATATGCCTATGCTGGCGCGCAACCATAGTTCGGCAGCTGACAGCTACTAAGCAACCATTTATTAAGAAAATACACAAAATAGCAGATGCTTACCCTGATAATTTTAATTGTTCGGCACATCTCATGTTTTCTACACTTTAGTTCTTTATTTGTTGATTTAATTAATAAGGTATACTAAATAAAAGTGAAGTTTTAAACTAGTGAAATTGAGGCAGAGGGTGAAAAAGGCATACAGGACGTAAATACGCTTAAGTGCTTATTTGTGATTGTTTAAAAACGCAGCACCCCCAGTTTAAGGGTTAGTTGATTAGTGTAGATTATACTGCATGGTACACGTCTTCAATCTGGTTGTCACTATGTTCCTGAAGTCTTCCATTCAACTGCAAGATGTCTTGAAAATGTCACGGAAACTGTGTATGCACTTCAGCCACTCTCATTGTGCAAAACAACTGCCTGAGCTGGAGAAGCAGAATAGTATTCCCCTACATTGCCTCATGTGCAATGTTTCCACATGTTTTAACTCCACCCTCCACACATTGGACTGACTGTATGAGCAGAGGAAGCCCATAACCAATTTATTGATGATGCAGACAGACAGGACTACTCTCCTGTGTAACTATGAAATTAGACAGTGGCAGCTCATGTGTGACACTTGCCATTTGCTCAGGCCCTTTGACTATGGGATGAATAGTGTTATTACTGTCACAAATATTCCTATGACAGACCTGCATGTGACAATTACACTCCTTCACATCCTGAGGAGATGCTAGTAAATCTGACTGGCGAGGGGACAGAAGATGTGGCACCCACATCTCATGGCCACCCAAGCCCCATGGAGGCTGATCTGGCATAGCAGGGGGACGAGGAGGAGGCCATAAATGCCCAGGACTTCTATACAGAACTAGGTGGTTTATTTGCCCAAGTGACAGGAGAGGAGCAGGAGGAGCTATAGGGCGTGACGACCAAGACTTTGCAAATGACCCCAACAGACCGTGGAAGTGTACAGTGGAGATGAAGACAGGGAGTCCCTCCAAGTCCATTATGCATGCTGAGTTAGTTGCATGGTGACATCTGCATTATCACCATTTGACAGAGGGATTACTGCTGGCTTTCCACCATGTTAGAACCTTGCTAATGGGGGCCTTTTTTACAACTGCTGAGAAGGATGAAAAACTCGGCTACTATTTAGACATGCTATGTAGTTGGTTGAACGCTACCTATGTGCACCATCGCCCATCCTCACAAATGTCTGATCGGGGGAACCCCCTGTGCTGATGCCTTGACCGCTGAAGGTGGTGGGACCAAATCGAATTTTTGGAAGCTTTGCTCACCTCTAATTAACAGCATAGAAAGCCATGGTGCGCTATGTGAACAGTGTTGTATATAAAAGATTTTATTTTAATGAGTCCTGCATTTTTACATGTTTAAGATAAACGCTGGAAGCTCTTTCCGTAGGATGCACAAAACATCAATCAATGTGCACAGTGGCTAATTTATCTTTCTCATTATATAACTGCATTTTATACAACACAGACCTAGAACAAGATTCTTTTTTCATTCAAAATAGCTAAATAAATAAATAAATGGCATGATCCGGAAAAGAGGAAGATTAAAAGGAGCTGAAAAAGCATGGGAAAAACATGACAGCAGTGAATGCAGCCAAAGAGACAGGTGGTGAATCAAGAACCTCAATCCCCAGAGAGCTCACTGATCTGAAAAATTAGTATGTGTCACAGACCTCTTCTCATTCATTTTATACATACATTTCTAACATGTCATTTTACAGATTTTAAATTATGAACAGAAACAACATCTCCCATCATTCATTTAATCATGTGAAATGAGATATGGTTATTGTATTGTAAGCGGTGTCATTTATAGAAGCTTGACCTGTACCTACCCCTTCTCTTCACTAGTCATTTTTCTTCTGAACCTAACAAGTGTAACACCTGTTTATTATTTCAAGCCAGTTCCAAGATCATTGAAGGCACATCTTGAGACGTCTACTTATCAAAGAGCCCATATTTCTTTGACATGATGAATAAGACACGCCATTGTCACTTTTCTGCAGAAACTACAGTGTTTGTAATTTACCCAGCATTTGCCAGGTGGAACAGATAATATGCCAAATATTAAAGTTACCCACTGCATTATATTTATGAGCCATGTGATTGGAAGCATATTTAAAACACAACCTTCAGTGAAATAACTACACAACTACCACAACACACATGTTACAAGTCTAATTTCTTATGGGTTATGAAACCATACCAGGCACTGTACAAGTTTCGAATGGACACTGAATACTGTCCCATTCAACTGAATACATATCTTCAAATGGCCAATTTTCTGCATGTTCCATGTCAAGAAAATTGCGTCTTATTCTATATTTGCTGCCCATTTCCCAGATGCCAACCATTACAGGTTCTTTTAAAAACTCAAAAGAGAGAGAGAAGTTCCCTAAAAGTATTATTTGTCTGATTTCTCTTAATTTTACAAAAAAATTAACTTTGTGACAAATTACTTATATCACGAAGCACATTTCTTTGTAAATATCAGGTGCAATAACAAGGAATGGTGATTGTGCCCCCCCATCATTGAACCCTTCAGATGACACATTCATTGCTGATCGCAGCATATGAGATCCATATTAAAGCATTTTAGTGGTTTTTAATAAAAAAAATAAACTGTACAAATCTCATCCATTTGATTTTGAAGCTCCAGCACAAAATCTTGCATGGCGCATGCTGATGTCGGCCAGTATGGTAATATCATACATCACCATGCACGAAATTTCACGTGGAATCTTCAAGCAAGATGGCAGTGGATGCCTCTCTGCACTCAAATGGATAAGCTAAGTATGATTTTTTTTTTTTTTTAATACTGCCATTTCAGGGAAAATTGATTTGTTACCATAAAGCACGAAGAAATTCGACTTCCTAGAGAATTGATTTTTTCCTGAAATTCAGATAGAAGTCCACTTTGTGAAATTCGCTCAACACAAATTAAATGTATCTTAAAATGACAGCAGAACTTGTCACTAAAAAAAAACAGCTAATAAGTTGTCCTGTGGCTATGACAATTATTTTTTTTTAAAAAGGTTACTCAAAAAGTAATAATAAAAAAAATGGGGAAAATATTAAGGATTGAAAAGGAAGCTTATTAAGGGGTTAAACCCTACATTAATTGGTTAGTTAAGAATTCAGAATGTGTGGAAAACAATTACCTTCTATTGTTACTGCAGTGTGTGACATTATTATTTTCAACTACTGGATTTTAACTTATTTTTATCATGTTGCCTTATTTAAGAACAAGCTTTCAAAGTGACAAGAGCACCATGGTGCTGAAAATGGAAAGGAAATTAAAAGATTATAGGAAAAAAATAAAAAAAACATGCTGGAATAAACATTAAGATGCATGCATTATGCCTACAGTCACACACATTATGGCTTGGAGACAAAGGGTGAAAAAATACAGTGAAGTTTTTAATTGATTATAGTATTCTTAGAGGTAATCAATTCTAGCTTTTAAAGTGAATATGACAAACAGGAAAATCAAGCTATGAAAAAATAACACTTTGAAAAAAAATTTGCAAGCTAAATCTGCAATTAAATGGCATTTTACCAACACAGTGTTCTGATTGCAATATTTTAATACTTAAACATGACTGGAACAAATATAAAATGAGAGTAAAATACATTTTCATTCCCATACATGCCCTGTCAAAAAGTTTCTCAGTGCTGTTTTTTATGTTAAGACTTTGGAATGTATAATATTATAGATACTGGAATGCTGGAATGCAAAATACTTTGTTGCTGAAAATTTCTACCTTTGTATTTTTGTGTGGGAAAGACAACTTGGGTTAATTTCTCATGATCACAAGTAGAGATGAGCAAGCACTAAAATGCTCAGGTGCTCGTTATTCGAGACGAACTTTTCCCGATGCTCGGGTGCTCGTTTCGAGTAACGAACCCCATTGAAGTCAATGGGAGACTCAAGCATTTTTTGCAGGGGACCAAGGCTCTGCCTAGCGAAGGCTGGGTGAAAACCTGGAAACATCAGAAAATGATGGAAACACCACGGAAATGGACAGGGGCAGCATTCATGGATGCCTCTGAGGCTGCCTAATCCCACCATTACCCCAAATTCCCTGCAACAGCCTGGTGGTTACCCTCATGACAATTGTGCTGACCCAGACCAAGAAAGGCGAGGCACATGCCCATCACATGTTAGGGAAGCACCCAACTAGGTGCAACGAAGGTCCATCACCCATGCCCATGCTGGCACTGCTCTCCTATCCCCAGCCACATGATGCAGGCATAAGCCTGACACAGCATGGCGGTGACACCAACAAGTGACCAAGTTAGATGAGGTAGCAGGTGAGCCACCCAAAAATTTAGCCTGACGCAGCATGGCGGTGACAACAGAGTGACCGAGTTAGACTGAGGTAGCAGGAGGTGAAGCACGGATGGTAATTCAAAGGAGGAGGAGGAGGGGGTGGAGGAAGAGGCATAGTAAGTCTGAGAAACAGTGACCGAGGTAGGCCCCGCAATCCTCCAAGTGGGCAGTACATGAGCAGCCCAAGGGTCAGACTCGGTCAGAGTGATCGAGCTACACGACGGTAGCTGGTAGAGCACATAAAAAATTTAGCGTGGCCCTGTATGTGGACGTTGAGGGCCTGGAGGCTGTCTCCTTGAGAAATGCTCAGGGTGGCCGAACGCCGGGCTCGACAGCGGACCCTTTTCGGGTTATTGATTGTCGAAATGTTGGCTTATATCAAGTTTAGTATCTGTTCTTATCAGTTGCTGTGGCTGTTGGTGGTAAAGTGGTGAGCATAGCTGCTTGACCCGAGTTCGATTCCCGTCTATCGCATTATGTGGCCCTGCGGAAAAATTGATTGGAGAGAGGGTCTGTAGGTGGCCCTCCAGAAAAATTGTTTAGAGAGAGGGCCTGTAGGTGGACCTCCGGAAAAATTGTTTGGAGAGAGGGCTTGTAAGGGTTTCCTCTGGAAAATTGTTTAGAGAGAGGGTCTTTAGGTGGACCTCCGGAAAAATTGTTTAGAGAAAAGGCCTGTAGGTGGACCTCTGGAAAAATTGTTTAGAGAGAGGGCCTGTAGGTGGACCTCCGGAAGAATTGTTTAGAGAGAGGGCCTGTAGGTGGACCTCCGGAAAAATTGTTTGGAGAGAGGGCCTGTAGGTGGACCTCTAGAAAAATTGTTTGAAGAGAGGGCCTGTAGGGGGCCCTCCTGAAAAATTGTGGTAAAAGAGTGCCAGTTGGACCTCTACAAAATTGTGTTTTTTGGGTCAGCGTTAGGCAAAGACGACAAGGAGGAGGAGTAGGAGGAGTAGAGAAGAGGAATCGGATAAATAAGTAATGTTAATCTTTAGCTGCTTTCCCCCGGAGGAGATTTGAATTCCGGTGAAATCCAGGCTTTGTTCATTTTAATAAGCGTCAGCCTGTCAGCTGACAGGCGTGTATGCTTATCGGTGATGACGCCACCAGCTGCACTGAATACCCGCTCTGACAACACGCTAGCGGCAGGGCAGGCCAGCACCTCCAAGGCGTACAGCGCCAGTTCAGGCCACGTGTCCAGCTTTGAAACCCAGTAGTTGTATGGAGCAGAGTGATCGGTCCGGACATTGGTATGGTCAGCTAGGTACTCCCTCACCATCTTTCTATAAAGCTCCCCCCTACTCTGCCTAGACTGGGGACAGGTGACAGTGTCTTGCTGGCGTGACATAAACTGGCAAAGGCCTTGGAGAGCGTTCCCCTGCCAGTGCTGGACAAGTTGCCTGCTCGCCTCCTCTCCCCCGCTACTTGACCCACAGAACCATGCCCTCTGCTGCTAGCGGCGTCAGATGGGAAGGATTGTTTCAGCTTGTGCACCAGCGCCTGTTGATATTGATTCACTCTCATACTCCTTTCCTCTACAGGGATGAGAGTGGAAAGGTTCTGCTTGTACCGAGGGTCCAGGAGAGTGAACGCCCAGTAATCGGTGTTTGAAAAAATGCTTCTAACGCGAGGGTCACGGGATAGGCAGCCTAACATGAAGTCTGCCATGTGCGCCAGAGTCCCAACACGCAAGAATTTCTTCTCCTCACTGGCCTGACTCTCCATTTCCTCCTCCTCCTCCAAGTCCTCCTCTTCAGCCCATACACGCTGAAGAGTTAAGAAGGACTGAGCACTGGTACCCTCTTCTGTCTCGCCGACATTCTCCTCCTCTTCCTCCTCATCCTCATCCCCCTCCTCCAATACGCGCTGAGAAACAGACCGGAGGATGCTCTGGCTATCAAGCGTCGTATATTCCTTCACTGTCTCTTGTGACAAGCGCAAAGCATCCGACTTCATGTTGAGCAGTGAGTTTTTCAACAGGAAAAGCAGCGGGATGGTGAGGCTGATAATGGCGGCATCGCGGCTGACCATCTGTGTTGACTCCTCAAAGTTGCTCAACACCTGGCAGATATCAGACATCCACGTCCACTCCTCATTGTAGACTTGAGGAATCTGAGTGACCTGACTACCAGTTCTGGTGGAAGTTGACATCTGGCAGTCTACAATCGCTCTGTGCTGCTGGTAAACTCTGGAGAACATGTTTAATGTCAAATTCCATCTTGTGGGCACGTCGCACAATAGTCAGTGAGCGGGCAGTTATAGGCAGCGCTGCGCTGCCCTGAGAGTGGCAGCATCTGTGGTCAACATGCGGAAATGCGCACAGATGCGGCGCACCTTGGTGAGCAAATCAGACAGATTGGGGTATGTTCTGAGGAACCGCTGAACTATTAGATTGAACACGTGGGCCAGGCATGATACATGTGTCAGTCTGCCGAGTTGCAGAGCCGCCACCAGGTTACGCCCATTGTCACACACAACCATGCCTGGCTTGAGGTTCAGCGGTGCCAGCCACAGATCGGTCTGCGCCGTGATGCCCTGTAACAGCTCTTGGGCAGTGTGCCTTTTGTCACCTAAGCTCAGCAGTTTGAGCACCGCCTGCTGGCGCTTACCTACGGCACTGCTGCTGCGCCTAAAGCTACCGACTGAAGGCGCCGTACCCACGGATGGTAATTCGGAAGAGGAGGTGGAGGAGGGGTTGGAGGAGGAGGCATAGTACGTCTGAGAGACCGTGACCGAGGAAGGCCCCGCAATCCTCGGTGTGTGCAGTACATGAGCGGCCCCAGGGTCAGACTCCATCCCAGCCTCCACCAAGTTAACCCAATGTGCCGTCAGTGAGATATAGTGTCCCTGCCCGGCAGCATTTGTCCACGTGTCCGTGGTTAGGTGGACCTTCTCAGAAACAGCGTTGGTCAGGGCATGGATGATGTTCTGTGACACGTGCTGGTGTAGGGATGGGACGGCACATCGGGAAAAATAGTGGCGGCTGGGGACCGAATACTGAGGGGCAGCCACCGCCATGAGATTGCGAAAGGCCTCGGTCTCTACCAGCCTATAGGGCAGCATCTCCAGGCTCAGCAATTTCGAGATGTGGATGTTGAGGGCTTGGGCATGTGGGCGGGTGGAACTGTATTTCCTCTTGCGCTCCAGCGTCTGCGTCTGGTGGACGCTGTTGAGGATCGTGGAGGCGAAGGTGTGGTTTTCCGGCGGGAGGCGCTCATGCCGTGGTCCTGGGCATGGGGTTGACTAGCAGAGGCAGTAGGTGGTGGTTAGGCTAGTAGTGGTGGCACCCCTGCTGATCCTGGTGTGGCACAGGTTGCACACCACAGTCCGTCGGTCATCCTCACTTTCTTTAAAGAACCTCCAGACTTGCGAACATCTAGGCCTAGCCGCGGGAGCTTCACTACGTGAAACAGTTGCTGCTTAGGCACCAGCTTTGGCCCTGCTTATCCCTCTGACCACACCACTGCCTCTTCCAACCTGTTCTGGTGCAACATTTTCTGTATGTAAGTGTATTATATGTACAAAAAAAAAAATGGGCCTGCTGTACTGAAACCCACAAACTTGTTTAATCTGAACAAGAAAATATATAGGTGTATAATTTAGAGCAAAATTACGTATGTTATTATGTACCATGCAGTATGGAGCAATTACACTGAAACTATTAGATTAGGCAGACTTGGTCTGCTTAAGTGCAACCCAGACAAATGTCGCACAGAGATTTTTGTAATGTAGCTGTATCAGTGACAGCAAAAGACCTTTTTTAATTACGTGACGTACAGAATGTGTCACCTGGACAGAAAATACGGATTGTGCTTTCTATATAGGTGGATAAGTTAGAGCAAAATTACGTATGTTATTACGTACCGTGCAGTATGGAGCAATTACACTGAAACTATTAGATTAGGCAGACTTGGTCTGCTTAAGTGCAACCCAGACAAATGTCGCACAGAAATTTTTGTAATGTAGCTGTATCAGTGACAACAAAAGACCTTTTTTAATTAAGTGACGTACAGAATGTGTCACCTGGACAGAAAATACGGAGTTGTGGTTTGTGGTGAGTGGACAGCTGAACTGTGACACACAGAATGGTTCCACACAGCTGTATGAAATGGATTTGTATCACTGAGATAAAACAACAAAAAAAATATTTTTTTATATATTTTTTTTATTAATTTTTTTTATATATATATATATATTTTTTTTTTTTTTACGTGACGTGCAGAAACTATCAGAGAGCAAACTCAGCCCCTGCTGACTGTGGCTATTTTGACTGCAACCCAGACAAATGTCGCACAGAGATTTTTCTAATGTAGCTGTATCAGTGAAAGCAAAATACCGTATTTGATTACATGACGTAGAGTATGGGTCACCTGGACAGAAAATACGGATTGTGGTTTGTGGTGACTGGACAGCTGAACTGTGACACACAGAATGGTTCCACACAGCTGTATGAAATGGATTTTTATCACTGAGATAAAACAATTAAAAAAAAAAAATGTTCTATATGGAGATAGCTGCACTACTAGTGCCAGCCAGTCCAGCCACGAGATAAAAAAAAATTGTCTTGTAGCCCTTAGAAGGGCTGTTGGGTTCTTTCTATATCACTCCTGCCTAACAGAGAACTAAATCCAGGCCCTAACACTCTCCCTGAAACGCAGCAGATCTGTCCCTAACCACATCCAGACAGCATCTGAGCCGAGCACCGCGGGCAGTCACTAGTATATTCCAGGGTCACCTGATCAGGCCAGCCAACCCCTGTTATCGACATGTAAGGGCCCCTTGTGATGCTGAGTGTACCGCAGAGTCTCGTGGCTTGTGATTGGCTGAGTTTACAGGCACCAAAAATTCAAAATGCGGGAGATGCCATTTCCTCGAGCATGGCGAGATACTCGTCTGAGCAGCGAGCACTTACGAGTACCGTAATGCTCGAACGAGCACCAATCTCGGACGAGCATGCTCGCTCATCTCTAATCACAAGTTATGTGCATTTTTTTGTGCTCATAGTGAAACATTTAAAGAAATACACTAACTCAGTGGCATCCATACATTTTGAACTTTTTCATTATAGCAACCTGGTCATGTGATCTCAAGTGTGACTGCTTGCTCCAATATGTAAATAGGTACTCTGTCTCTCCCCTTTTGCTGACTTCTTGTGAACTACCAGATGACATTATCAGCAATCAAATCCATCCTAGCAGCTCTCAGACCCCAGCCCTCCCCACAATCCTCTGTATAGCTGTACCCCATAGTGGGCACTACCATTCCTACACCCTGCTTCTCTCTCTAATGGCTAACTAATAATGTTATCTGTGTACACTGTGCTTTAATAGTATTACTATGGAACTGTTATGTTAATGCACTGTGTCTGGTTCACCAGCAGGTGGCACTGTATCTAGCTGAGAGAGATCTTTAGATAGAATGGAATTTACCATTCCACCCCCACCCCTCTTTTGGAAAGAATTGGGCTAGTTCTGCTTCGTACCAAAGGAGGGGCTGCAGGGAGCTTTAGTCAGTTGATATATAGTCAAGATTTGGAAAGAGGTAAGATATGGTGCAGTGAGAGGAGCCCCCACCTTCCTTCACAATGACTCCTTACAGTTTATAGACAGGGTATTATGAGGGGGTCAACAGCCAAAGGCACCCCACTCAATTGTACCAGACCTGTCATTGAGTCCCATAACCAGACTAAACCCAGAGATTAGCACAGCAGAGAAAGGGAAAACAGCTCTGGCGTAGCTATAGGGGTCGCAGAGGTCGCAGTTGTGACTGGGCCCCTAAGCCCCCCACTTTGCAAATTAGCTATTTTTTGTTTTATAAGATTCAGTGCATCTTATAAAGCGGACACTATTATTACCATATTGGAAGCGCTCACTAGCCTGCAGGAGGAGGGGGAGAGAAGCGCTGCCAGCACTCACCCCTCCTCTTTGTTCTCCTCCAGGCTGCGCTGAGAGCTGTGCCTGTTCCTTTCCTCCTTGTACTCCAGAGCGAGCAGCAAGTGAGTGGGCGGGGCTAAAAGCTGCTTTACAGCAGAAACATGTAGGACCTTTGGTGATGTAACAGTCACCTGATCAAGGTGCTTCAGAAAAGCAGGGCACAGGAGGAGGATTGAACTTGGCATGGAGAGGGTAAGTGTCATCTATTTGTGTATATGTATAGGGGTCATCTATATGTGTGTTATGTGTGTATAGGGGTCATCTGCACAGTGTGTGACGTGTTTATAGGTGTCATCTATACTGTGTGTATGTGTATAGTGGTCATCTCTATGTGTGTGAGGTGTGTATAGGGGTCATCTATTTAGTGTGTGATGTGTCTATAGGGTGTCATCTATATAGTGTGGATGAGTGTATAGGGTGTCATCTAATATAGTGCAGTGAGTGTATAGGGTGTCA
>ONZH01018488.1:0-17452 GCA_900303285.1 Rhinella marina
TGGATCCATGCGAGGTACAGGGCTAGCTTTGTTGGAAAGAGGCCTTCATGATCTATATGATCTCTGATTTTCATTTTTTACATTAGAATGGCAATAAACTCCGATTCGTTTTGAGTTACTTTATTTAAGCAATGACGGCAATGGTAATACAGAGTAACGTTTCGGCCGTGTTGGCCTTCTTCAGACTCTATAATAAGATATACATAGATACATTAGAATTGTATACAGAACGATCAACAAACAATGTTGAATATAACATGGTCAAAGGAAAATTACCAGGGCAAGAATGTGCCGAAAATTGCGTTTAGCAGTATCAAAGCAGGATATGTCAAACGTATAAAAAGGGACCGTGGGCATAGAGATAGCAGTCATGACGTCATAGTGTCACCTTTTTCATAGAGCGTGAAATATACAACAAGTTAAGCGATTGCATGAAGTAACAACAGTACATGATGATAAGTATACGTCTGGAGACCTGTAACAGCATAAGAAAAGTATCAACAAAAGGATGGACACAATCTCTTCTTGTGGCATGAATGACCAACAGGATAGTAGGGTTAGACCGATACATAGGCTGGAATAGTGGTCAAGGAAAAGGCTGTATGTAGGATGGATATAGATGTACGGACTTGCCCGCTTACCTGTTGCCGTGTATAATATGTGGACCAGGAATCGAGCGCAATGGTAGGCACGCAGCACTTGCTGCTGTAGCGGAGGTGCGCTTCCACGTGGAGGAGAGAGGCCGCTCTAAGTCGGCGTCTCGTGCTACTTCCGGGTCCGGACGGTGGAACGCAAAAGGATGGTCTTGCGTGTCACCGAGCGGAACGAAGAGCGTGGAACGCAAATTGCGTTCCATTGACAGGAAGGGAGAAGAGGAGAGCATATAACAATAAAGGAATACGGGGGAGGGGGTGGACAGAGGAAGAGAAAGCAGTAGGGATAGAAATAGCAATAATTTGAACATTATATAAGACTATAAGAATATACCACACTATATTTAGCTACAATGACTCTAATAGGACTAGGAAAAAAGGATACCTATGGTGAAACATCGGCAGAGATTGTCGATGGTCGGATCTTACGGAGCCTAAAATGATATAATAGAAGTCAAATTAGTGGGCAAGACATAAAGTAATCAGAAGGTTCTAATGAGGTTGGGAAGAGCTGTGAGGAGACAGGAGGACCAGGGTACTGTATGGGAGCAAAGTTACTTGCATATATGGAATAATTATAATCAAAAATTCACAGTTATGGAAACAGTTATATGGAGTAGAATCTTAATTTGTATTAGTTACTAAATATAATGAAAGCGGTCAATCCCAAGCATCCTAACCTGAGTTATTGGGTTACCATAGAAGATTGATTATTGGATACTAACGTTGGATAGGATCCCTATTCAAATCAGATATTGAATTTCATAGTCGCGATTAAGCCCTTTTGGTTCTAGGGTATCTAGTCTGTGTATCCAGAAAGCCTCTCTGAGTTTAAGCTGTTTGATCCTATTGCCTCCTCGTCTTTGTGGTTGGATTTGTTCAATAACTTGGAACTTTAGTTGCGATATATTGTGCTTCGCCTTTACAAAATGTGCCGGTACTGGAAGTAGGAGATTTTGTTTCCTGATGTTTGATTTGTGCTGACAGACCCTGTTTCTGATGGATTGTGTTGTTTCACCTACATAAAGTAGGCCACAGGGGCATTTGAGTAAATAGACCACAAAAGTGGAGTCGCAGCTGAAAAAATCATGAATCGGAAAAGATTTACCTGATCGAGGATGGAAAAATTGTGGGCCCTTTTGAACATTTCTGCACTGTGTGCAGTGTAGGCATGGAAATGTGCCCTTCTTAGGTGTATTGAGGAATGTCTGTCTTGTTAACCGCTGGTCGGTGCCTATGTCTGCTTTGACTAAGAGGTCTTTTAGACTCTTTGGCCGCCTGTTGCACATAAGTATGGGGGTCCTAAATTCCAGTATATTAGGATATGCTCGCTTTAGGACATACCAGTGACCCTTGAGTATATTTTCCATCCTGCGCATATTAGGATGAAAGGTATGTACAAAAGGGATCCGATTCAATGTGGTAGCAGTGGGGCGTTTCTTATGGGGAAGGACAGGATTAAGAGTTTTGTCAGGGTAGCCTCTATCTGCAAAGCGATCCTTCATCTCTTGTAATCTCTGATGTTGTGTTTCTGGGTCCTGAACAATCCTATGTACCCGTTGAAATTGGGAGTTAGGAATGGACTTTTTGATATTGGGAGGGTGGCAGCTGGAATAGTGTAGCAAATTGTTACGGTCTGTTTGTTTGCGGTAAAGATCTGTGTATAGAATCCCTTGTGCCCCTTTTATGACAATCGTGTCAAGGAAATTAATGGAGGTCGTGCTGTATGTCATAGTGAATTTTAACTCTGGGTAGATGGAGTTGATATAATTATGAAAGAGAGTCAGGGTCTCAAGTGGCCCCTCCCATATGCAAAAGATGTCGTCGATATAGCGTTTCCAGGATATGGTATGTGAATTAAACAACGTATTCGTGTAGAGGTAAGTCTCTTCAATATCGACCATATAGCTATTTGCATAGGGAGGGGCCATGTTCGAACCCATCGCGGTCCCCCGTTTCTGTAGGTAGAATTGATCCTGAAAAAGGAAGTAGTTATTTTCTAATACTAGTTTCAAGAGGTCAAGACACAGGTTAATGACTAGGGGATGCCTATTGGTTGCATTCAGGAGTTTCGCAACAGCGTTAATACCTTTGTCATGATGGATGCACGTGTAGAGGCTCGTGACATCCCATGTCACTAGTATGGTATTTTCGGAGAGTGGAGGTGTGTCCTTGATGACTTTGAGAAAGGAAGATGTGTCTAGGAGAAATGATTTAGTCTCTTTTATAATTGGTGTCAGTATTTTCTCCAAGAAGACTGAAATGGGTTCTAATAGCGAATCTGTGGAGGCGACAATAGGCCTTCCTGGTGGATTGTGGAGATTTTTGTGAATTTTTGGTAGTGTATATAGGACCGGAATGATGGGATTAGAATTAGTTAGGAACTTCACGGTAGATTCATCTATAACGCCTTGTGCTAAATACATGGTAAGGGTCTTTCTTATTTTTTCTGTTAGGACGGGTGTTGGATTAGAGGATAAAGGTGTATAAATTTCTCTATCGTTAAGTTGGCGGTGAATTTCTGCTATATAGTTTGACTTGTCCATAACTACCAATGCTCCCCCTTTGTCTGCTGGTTTGATAATTAGTTGTTTTTGTTCAATTAAAGTCTTTAATGCCTGTCTGTCTTCATTGTTGAGATTATTGGTGTATTTTAGCTGTTTCTGTTCCACACTATTTCTAAATGTCATGAAGTCCTTCAGGACTAGATTAACAAAGGTTTCAACTGGTGGATAGATTTTTGGTGGTGTGAAACTGCTTTTATTGCGAAGTCCTAACTCTAGGGCAGAAATCATAGATGTCGTCATGCGGGGTTGGCTTTGTAAATTTGGTTGAGAAAAATGTACCTTAAGTCTAATGCTACGGAAAAATCTCATCAGGTCCAATTCTAGCTGGAACGTATTCAGTGTATATGAAGGGCAAAAGGATAGACCTTTTTCAAGAAGAGAGACTTGGGAGGGGGTGAGTGAGTGAGAAGATATATTTACAACTAAAGATTGTGATTGTGATCCTACCTGGGATCTTGTAGTCATAGTAGATTGGGAACCCATTTGACGTCCCCCTCTATGTCCCCTTCTGGTATTGCGAGTGCCTCGACGTTCCTGTTGTTGAGCGGAGTGATAGGGATCTCTGCTGGACCCTGAGTGTGATGAATCAGTAGAGGAGGATCTTCCCTTGTATCTGGTTGTGCGATTCATGGTATCGGTCCAACGGTATACTTGATTCAAACGATAGTGCTCTGTGTCCCGCATAAATTTGCTACGTTTAGTTGCTTGTATCTCTGTCCGATGCTGGGCTACGGTGGCGGTAATTCTCTCTTGAAGCTTGGAAAACTCATCTGCGCCGATAATTGCTTGTAGTTGACTTTCAATGGATTGTATTTTCACTTTTGTACTGTCAATAGCCTTCTGCAAGTATGAAACCGTTAATGTCATCAAGTCCATAGAGCATTTGTTCAATATTTGTTCAAACTTGCTGTTATATTCAACGTCATCTTTGAAGAATGTCGGTCTCGTGCGTATCCGAAGACCTCTAGGAATCCGTTTGACACGAACATACTCTGCTAGGGTAACGCAATGGAGTTCAAGGGTCATTAGTTTCCTTGACTCCCGCTCCAAATCAATTGCTTTGAACTCGGAGCTAGGAGTCTCTAGGAAGTCCTTTGGTAGGGTTACCTGTGCAAGTATCGCATTTGTTTCCTCTTCTTGGAAGGAAAGACAATCGCTCATCTTGTTGATCTTCTTGTACTAGGTGCAAAATCAAGGTAAGGAGGCCAAGTTGATAAACCAATCTTGTTGCACTCTAGGTAATTTGGATCGGAGTAGGGTTCCCACCCCGTGTAATAGAATGGCAATAAACTCCGATTCGTTTTGAGTTACTTTATTTAAGCAATGACGGCAATGGTAATACAGAGTAACGTTTCGGCCGTGTTGGCCTTCTTCAGACTCTATAATAAGATATACATAGATACATTAGAATTGTATACAGAACGATCAACAAACAATGTTGAATATAACATGGTCACAGGAAAATTACCAGGGCAAGAATGTGCCGAAAATTGCGTTTAGCAGTATCAAAGCAGGATATGTCAAACGTATAAAAAGGGACCGTGGGCATAGAGATAGCAGTCATGACGTCATAGTGTCACCTTTTTCATAGAGCGTGAAATATACAACAAGTTAAGCGATTGCATGAAGTAACAACAGTACATGATGATAAGTATACGTCTGGAGACCTGTAACAGCATAAGAAAAGTATCAACAAAAGGATGGACACAATCTCTTCTTGTGGCATGAATGACCAACAGGATAGTAGGGTTAGACCGATACATAGGCTGGAATAGTGGTCAAGGAAAAGGCTGTATGTAGGATGGATATAGATGTACGGACTTGCCCGCTTACCTGTTGCCGTGTATAATATGTGGAAAAGGAATCGAGCGCAATGGTAGGCACGCAGCACTTGCTGCTGTAGCGGAGGTGCGCTTCCACGTGGAGGAGAGAGGCCGCTCTAAAGTCGGCGTCTCGTGCTACTTCCGGGTCCGGCCGGTGGAACGCTAAAGGATGGTCTTGCGTGTCACCGAGCGGAACGAAGAGCGTGGAACGCAAATTGCGTTCCATTGACAGGAAGGGAGAAGAGGAGAGCATATAACAATAAAGGAATACGGGGGAGGGGGTGGACAGAGGAAGAGAAAGCAGTAGGGATAGAAATAGCAATAATTTGAACATTATATAAGACTATAAGAATATACCACACTATATTTAGCTACAATGACTCTAATAGGACTAGGAAAAAAGGATACCTATGGTGAAACATCGGCAGAGATTGTCGATGGTCAGATCTTACGGACCCTAAAATGATATAATAGAAGTCAAATTAGTGGGCAAGACATAAAGTAATCAGAAGGTTCTAATGAGGTTGGGAAGAGCTGTGAGGAGACAGGAGGACCAAGGTACTGTATGGGAGCAAAGTTACTTGCATATATGGAATAATTATAATAAAAAATTCACAGTTATGGAAACAGTTATATGGAGTAGAATCTTAATTTGTATTAGTTACTAAATATAATGAAAGCGGTCAATCCCAAGCATCCTAACCTGAGTTATTGGGTTACCATAGAAGATTGATTATTGGATACTAACGTTGGATAGGATCCCTATTCAAATCAGATATTGAATTTCATAGTCGCGATTAAGCCCTTTTGGTTCTAGGGTATCTAGTCTGTGTATCCAGAAAGCCTCTCTGAGTTTAAGCTGTTTGATCCTATTGCCTCCTCGTCTTTGTGGTTGGATTTGTTCAATAACTTGGAACTTTAGTTGCGATATATTGTGCTTCGCCTTTACAAAATGTGCCGGTACTGGAAGTAGGAGATTTTGTTTCCTGATGTTTGATTTGTGCTGACAGACCCTGTTTCTGATGGATTGTGTTGTTTCACCTACATAAAGTAGGCCACAGGGGCATTTGAGTAAATAGACCACAAAAGTGGAGTCGCAGCTGAAAAAATCATGAATCGGAAAAGATTTACCTGATCGAGGATGGAAAAATTGTGGGCCCTTTTGAACATTTGTGCACTGTGCGCAGTGTAGGCATGGAAATGTGCCCTTCTTAGGTGTATTGAGGAATGTCTGTCTTGTTAACCGCTGGTCGGTGCCTATGTCTGCTTTGACTAAGAGGTCTTTTAGACTCTTTGGTCGCCTGTTGCACATAAGTATGGGGGTCCTAAATTCCAGTATATTAGGATATGCTCGCTTTAGGACATACCAGTGACCCTTGAGTATATTTTCCATCCTGCGCATATTAGGATGAAAGGTATGTACAAAAGGGATCCGATTCAATGTGGTAGCAGTGGGGCGTTTCTTATGGGGAAGGACAGGATTAAGAGTTTTGTCAGGGTAGCCTCTATCTGCAAAGCGATCCTTCATCTCTTGTAATCTCTGATGTTGTGTTTCTGGGTCCTGAACAATCCTATGTACCCGTTATATTCAACATTGACCATGACCATGTTATATTCAACATTGTTTGTTGATCGTTCTGTATACAATTCTAATGTATCTATGTATATCTTATTATAGAGTCTGAAGAAGGCCAACACGGCCGAAACGTTACTCTGTATTACCATTGCCGTCATTGCTTAAATAAAGTAACTCAAAACGAATCGGAGTTTATTGCCATTCTATTACACGGGGTGGGAACCCTACTCCGATCCAAATTACCTAGAGTGCAACAAGATTGGTTTATCATTTTTTACATTAGTCATGGGATAATCCTTTTAAGTATGGCATATGGCCACTGAAGTCAGTCATTGGCTGGAGCAGGAGAAGTGGTGGCGAATAAATTTACAATCAATGTAAGCAGAGACTGGGGGATAATCATAGACCAGTGGCATTGGAGCATGCTGGAATCAAGTTGGAAACAGAGATTGAGTGAGTACTGTGGACTAGAAACATTGAAGCCTCAGGAGATGGTGAGTATTAGCTTTTATCCATTGCCATTTGGAGATAAAATTACATTTTCTTTACAAAGTCTGGATAGCCTCATTACATATCTGTGAATTTTTGCTTAATAAATTATTGTAAAGTAGATGTTTTATTGTTTTTGTTCTGTTACATCACCTTCACCTTGACATACTGTTGTTTAACTGAGGAGTAAATATTTATATGACCATTTACAATTCATTTGACTGTATCTAAAACAGTTTAAAAACTGATGCAACAAAAGTCAGAAAATAGTGCATGTACTTCCGACCTGGAAAACACATCATTTACAGCTTACAGATCACAGGGCCACACTATTCCTTGTAATTTTCTATGATATTGAACTTCCATGGGGCCATTTTAATACAATGCAAATGATTTCGACAAGCTCTCTTAATGCAAAGTGAGACGTCCACTTCTAGCTCAGTAATTAAAATTGAAGTGTAGTTACTAAAGGTCAAACTGAAAATAGATTTTTTTTTCCACGCACAGTGTAGGAGCTGCACATTAAAATGAAGAAACTGAGCTAATAAAAATACAAAAAGAGTTTGTTTCATTTACAGTGATGTGCCATAAACTATATTAACTATTTAGAGGGCAAATTAAATTGAACCAGTATGGGTATAAGTGCATTATACCTTGCTATTACTGGAAACATGCAGGCATTAATATAATACAATATCCAGTGTTCTCCTTCTATCTCAGTGGGTCTACAGTTGACATCTATTTTTACACTAAACATAGACAATGAACTTTTGGTCCGGAAGAATGTACATAATTCTCCACTGATCACATAATAGCAATCAGTTGAAATCTCTGTTTTAATCTTATACAAATTACTCTTATATTCATTTTCAGAGAGGTCTTTTTCCCCAAACAAATGGAGTCCAATTTTCCTAATCATTTATTATTGTGGTTCAATCATTTTATTAATCCTTGTTCAAGCCCTATGTTCTTTTTTGTAAGCAGCTTAAAACTGTTCTTTATGCAATGTGGAATGACATAAAATAGCATATCAAATAAAAAACTAGTTTTAAAGCGCTCATTTACCAGGGGCGGACATACCGCCTGTGCAGCCGGTTCGGCTGCACAGGGGCCCAGGGCCAGAGGGGGGCCCTTTCTTACCGGCGGCAGGGCAGGGAGAGATGAGCGCTTCCATTGTGGAAGCGCTCATCTCTATATTCATCTTTATCGCCGTCCTTAGGACAGCAATACAGATGGATACTGCGGGGCAAGGGAGGGAGAGACGTCTCCCTTCCTCATTCCTCTGATAGGCTGCAGGCACTAGGCCTGTAGCCTATCAGAGGCTGGCACAGGCGGCGCGATGACGTCATCGCGTCGCCTGAGCCGTACAGCGCGGGACACAGGCCGGAAGAGGTCTGCATCGCGTTGCTGAAAGAGGCAAGGCAGTAAGTATAAGTGTTTATTTTTTTCATTTCAGCTTTGCTAAATGAACTATCTGGCACACAGTGGGGGCACTATGGGGGCCACTATAGAGGAGGAGCACTAAGGGGGCCACTATGGAGGAGGAGCACTAAGGGGGCCACTATGGAGAAGGAGCACTATGGGGGCCACTTTGGAGGAGGAGCACAATGGGGGCTCTATGAAGGAGGAGCACTATGGGGGCACTATGGAGGAGGAGCACAATGGGGGCACTATGGAGGGCACTATGGAGGAGGAGCACAATGGGGGCACTATGGAGGGCACTATGGGGGCACTATGGAGGGCACTATGGAGGATGAGCACAATGGGGGCACTATGGAGGGCACTATGGAGGAGCACAATGGGGGCACTATGGAGGAGGAGGAGCACAATGGGGGCACTATCTAGGAGGAGCACTATGGGGGCCCTATATATGGGCACTAAGAGGGTTTTTTGGGCACACAGTAGGGGACATTGGCACACATTATGAGGGCACTATGGGGACATTGGCTGGCCGGGGGCTGGGGGCACTAATTATTTCTATTGGTGGGACGTTGGAGAGCACTATTACGGTGGGGGGCACAGTATCAGCTTAGCACAGTTATTTTTGGGGAACATTATGGTTAGACACATGCACAGGGGCCCTCTGCTGTCTGTGTCCGCCCCTGCATTTACAACTACTGAGACAAGGGTTATACTGATTTTCTGGGCTTATAAAAACAGACAAAAGTACCTATTTATGTCTACATGATCATCAGATCCTACCACCAGTGTCAGATTGTGCTTAGGGCACACCAGTAAAATTTATTTTGGGGGACCACCGTACGGATACATTCAAACATTACCTGCTCAAAGAGCAGCAGGATGCTACCAGATGATTGAATACGGGGGACTCTGCATCAACTTTGAGAAGGTATTGCAAAGTATTGCACCAACCCCCAGCAGCAGTATATACAAAATACGCATAAACATAAAGGTAGATACCGACCAGTGTGACCTTGACCCCAACGCACCTTTCGCCACAATGGCTTCCTCAGGGGATGCATATTTTGTATATTCTGCTGCTGGGGGTTGGTGCAATACTTTGTACTATCTCCCCTTGTGTCTTCCATACATTCTCTTTATAATAGTTTTTTTTACACTAGGCACTTTATTAGTTGAGAGATGGTTTGGTTCCTTTATTTTAGGATTGGGCTAATATATGTTTGGTATATACAGTGATGCAGACTGAGGTAATTTTGATCATCGCTCCAGTGTTACCTTTGCATTGTGTACACTGACCACCGCTATATATATCTTGTTGTTTTATAGTATTTTATCATGATGTATTTTATGTGTCATTAATAAACTTGTATTTACATATTGAGCTTTTGTGTTTGTCCATAATTCTTTTTGGTGTTCCTAATGTTGCTAGTGTAAGATAATCAAGTCAGGAATTACTTGTTGAAAGTAATGGGATTGGCAACGACAGCCCTGCAGAGGAATGGCGCCACAAAGAAGCGTAAGGAGACTCAGGAGGTATAGTGGAGAACTCAAATTTTACTTGCTCAGAGGAGCAAAACCATAAGGACTGCAATATAGGCACAATCTTTGTTGTTACAGTGTTTACAGTAGAATTATTTGGCAGTTTTACTACAAGAGGCACATAAGCTTAAAGGGGTTGGCCACTTTGTTAGCACCTATTAAAACTCTAAAGAAAGCAGGGAGACAATACACTTACTAATATATCTTCTTCAGCAGATCTGCCTGGTTTCCTTGCTATTGCAAGCCATGCTCCCTCCTGTCCTACTCTCACAGCTGCCTGTCTGGTCCATCCCTGCAAGTGCCCTAGTCCAAGGCTGAAGGAGTGTGCTGCTCTCTGGGTCCTAAAGGCACCCTTCTTGTGTTAAAGGTGCTTTCCTTCTGCTATACAGGGCTGGCAGGGGCTTAGCAGGGACACTTGTTAACAGCTGAAATAAAGACGCTTTACAGGAGGAAGGGAGACTGAGGAGAAGCTGTAATGGACCTCACTAATTGCAATAATGTAGCAGAGCCAGGAACGTGCTGTGGACAACAAAGTGTGAGTAATCTAAGTGTCTGTGCTGTCTATGGCCACTCTGCAATGTGATCTTTTCACAGACATGCTTATTCCAGCCAGACCAACAGGTCAGGAGCTTTAACCTCTTTTGAGCTGTCAGTATGGCTGAGATCAGTGATATCAGCAACAGTCACTGGTCTCATCTGTCAATATGTGCCCTCTCCTTCCTGCACTCTGTATATAGTGATATATGATGCCCCCCATACAGTGATACGTGACCCCAACCACTGTATACTGTATATAGTGATATCTGACCCCCTGTTTACAGTAATAGTTGACCCCCCCATCACAACCATACACTGTATATACTGATGTGTGACCCCCCCAACACTGCATATAGAGATATGTGAACCCCTGTACAGTGTATACAGTGATTTGTGACGCCCACAACTGCATATAGAGATCATGAACCCCTGTACAGTGACCCCCTTTATACTGTATATACAGATGTGTGACCCCCTGTACATTATATATAGTGACGTGTGACCCTCCGTACATTATATATAGTGTCGTAATAAATAAAAAATGCTCATCTTATCCACTTGATCACGTAGAGGCCATCACGGCCATCTTGATTGAAGATTTTGTATGAGATCTTCAATCAAGATGGTCGCAGTGGCCTCTTCACGTGCAAATGGATGAGGTGAGTATGATTTCCCCCTCCCATTTCATGGAAAATTGATCAGTTTACCACAAAGCACTAGGAAATTTGACTTCGCGACAAATCAAATTTTTCCTGAAATTCGGATCGAAGTCCACTTCAGATACTTCGATTTGCTCAACCCTAGTCCTCATATTTGGCAATTTGCCTGCCATTCCTCTAGTAGATTCCACTGTGCTCTCACCCTGCTCAGCACCTCCACCACCTCTAGGACTGCTTTTAGGGCCCATAACTTCCCTCGCACCAGCATTGTCAAATCTAACTACTGTGCCTTTACTCCCCAACACTTTTATAGATCAAGCTCCAGCCAAATTAATAGACTCCTGCTACTGTTTTTTCCCTATAACACAGTGTGTATTTAAACACCATGTACCCCCAACAAGGCACAATTTTTAAAAACTTTGGAATATGAAAAAGCATAACACGGTATGTAATATGTAACATTAACCCCTTAATGACTGGGCCATTTTGCACCTTTGTGACCAGACTGATTTTTGCTAATCTGACATGTGTCAGTTTATGTGGTAATTGTCAAGGTTGGGATAAACAGACAACAGAGGAGCGTGTGCCCTGAGCTTACCCAACCCTCTGTCCCTGCCTATTGCCTCACCCACGCTAAACCGTGGGGCGACAACCATGAGGACTGCGAAATACACTGTATAAGTTGCAGGGAACAGGGACAACAAACAAGACAGACAAAACACCCAATGGATAGTCAGGAAGCCGCGTCAAAACCAGGAATAACAAAG
The DNA here is from genome assembly GCA_900303285.1 of Rhinella marina. Taxonomy (NCBI): domain Eukaryota; kingdom Metazoa; phylum Chordata; class Amphibia; order Anura; family Bufonidae; genus Rhinella; species Rhinella marina. The sequence goes on from ONZH01018488.1 coordinate 12,033, forward strand.
TACAAAATCGGAAGACGGTAGAGTAGTCAAATACGAGCCGAGGGTCAAATAAGAAGTCAGGATACACAATACAACGCAAGCAGGAATAGCAAGGATTTTGCAAAAACCAGCAAGGAGCAGAGAGAAAGATAGGTATATAAGCAGGAAGATATCCCACCCCCAGGTTCTGAATGGACCAGATTCAGAGAAGCCACTCAGCCCAGCACCTGAGTATTAACCCTGAGTAGACAAACCAAACATGAAGCTGGGCGTTGGCTCTAAAACAACCCACAGTGTGAACATGGTTCAAGGCAAGGCGTAGGCACTAAACAGAAACACACAAAAACTCAGAATACCAAGCAAAACATAGAACCTATGTTCTCCGATGACCAGACCTGACAGTACCCCCCCCCTCCACGAGGGGCCTCCGGACCCTTAGACCCTAAAGATAGTTTAGACGGATAGTCCCGATGAAAAGATTTAACCAATCGTGGAGCATGAACATCCCTAGCAGGGACCCAGGATCTATCCTCAGGACCGAAACCCTTCCAATGAATGAGGTATTGAAGAGAGTTCCTGACCAGTCTGGAATCGACAATCCTCTCTACCTCATACTCGAGATCACCCTCCACCACTGATGGCGAGGGAGGGTCAGGGAGGGGTACCACAGGATCCACATAGCGTTTCAACAGACTCTTGTGAAATGTATTGTGAACCCGCCAGTCAGAGGGCAACGCCACCTTGAACGATACAGGATTAATAACGTGAGTTACGGTAAACGGACCAATGAACCTAGGAGCCAATTTCAGAGACGGAACTTTCAACTTAAGGTTCTTAGTAGACAATAGGACCTTGTCACCCACAACAAAAGTTTCTGAAACAGTACGCCTACTTCTGGATGAATGGACCATTAAACTTTGTGCTCTTTTCAAGTTCTGCTGAACTTGCGACCACACTGTGCACAGTTGGTTAGTTATGGACTCAGCACGAGGGGTATCCGAAACTGACGATGACGAGAAGGAAAACCTGGGATGGAATCCATAATTACAGAAGAAAGGAGATGTGAGTGTGGATGAACTAGTGTGATTGTTGATGGCAAACTCTGCTAACGGAAGATATGAGACCCACAGATGTTGACAGTCAGAAACAAAAAGACGAAGGTACTGGATGAGCTCTTGATTCATCCTCTCCGTCTGCCCATTAGTTTCGGGATGGAAGGCCGAGGAAAAGGACAATTTTACCTCAAGCTTAGAACAGAAAGCGCGCCAAAACTTAGCCACAAATTGTACCCCCCTGTCAGACACAACCTCATCAGGAATACCGTGGAGACGCACAATATGTTGAATAAATAGATCTGCCAATTCCTCTGCTGAAGGCAGCTTCTTTAGCGGAACAAAATGGCCCATCTTAGAGAAACGATCCACCACCACCCATATAACAGAGAACCCTTGAGAGAGTGGCAGATCGGTAACAAAATCCATAGACACGTTAGACCAAGGCCTGTCTGGCACTGGGAGCGGGAGAAGAGGTCCCTCAGGGCGTCTCCTGGGGACCTTTCCTCGCGCACAGACCTGACAAGCTAAAACAAATGCATGAACGTCAGTATTCATATGTGGCCACCAGTAGTTTCTTTTCAATAGATCTAGTGTTCCCCTGGATGACCTGCTAGTACGGAACAGTGTGTCTCCTCTAACACTCTCAATCGAAGGGACAAGGGAACAAACATTTTGCCTTCCGGTAGGTCTCTTGGGGCAGAATTTTGTTTGGAGCGAATTTGATCTGAGAGGTGAGAGGAGATGGCTGCCAAAACAATACCAGCAGGTAAGATGTTACCGGGTTCCGACTCAGGACCCTCAGGGACACCAAAACTCCGAGACAAGGCGTCAGCCCTGACATTCTTGGTACCAGGTCGGAAAGTGACCACAAAATTAAAACGAGAGAAAAACAACGCCCATCTAGCTTGACGGGCATTGAGACGTTTTGCATTCTCCAAGTACACAAGATTTTTGTGATCTGTGATCACTGTCACTGGGTGAAGAGCTCCTTCCAGGAAATGGCGCCACACTTCGAACGCCCATTTGATGGCAAGGAGCTCGCGATTCCCAATATCATAATTCCTTTCACAAGACGAGAATTTCTTGAAAAAGAATGCACATGCTCTGAGGTTAGTGAGAGCAGCTGACCCTTGAGATAAAACTGCCCCTACACCAACCTCGGAAGCATCTACCTCAACAATAAATGGCTGAGAGAGATCAGGTTGAATTAATACAGGCGCAGAGGAGAACGCTTTCTTGAGTTCCTCAAACGCAGAGTACGCAGCAGGAGACCAGTTACTGGGATCAGCCCCCTTGCGGGTAAGATTGCGGGTAAGGCAATTACGGAAAAGTGCTTGATAAAATTCCTGTAATAATTGGCAAAACCAAGAAAACGTTGAAGGGATTTTAAATCCGTGGGCCGAACCCAATCCGCGATTGCCTGAACCTTACACGGATCCATCTGAACCTCGGAAGGAGTGACCACATAACCCAGGAATGAAACTTTTTGTACACAAAAAATGCATTTTTTCTAGCAAACAGAGAGTGATTACGCAGACGGGACAACACCAGACGAAGATGTTTACGATGTGAATCAAGATCAGAAGTGTTGAGGTGGACATAAACCTGTCCTTTCTGGAATTCAGTCAGTCATTCCGAATTGTTTTGAACACGGGTGCGCACAATAATTAAGGACAAAACACAGACTTATGATTCCAGTATTAAGTCCTTTGGCCGTGCTTCTGTGGCAAAATCATTACAGCCTCTGGGCTTTTCCTTTATTAACACACGTACTTATTCGATACAAAAAGGAAAGGGGGCGTAAGCATGCAAATAGCAAACAATATCATTCTTGATTGGATAGAAGTTGCATTCCATTCTACGTCACTAGCTTGAAAAAGTCATATTGATAAGAGTACGGGGGCCATCTTGGACTAGTTAAATATATACATATATTATACGCAAGCTTTATAAAAGTTACAAAGTATAAAAATATAATATAAAAAGTATATATAAATATACACACATTCCTTTGTGACACACCGCACCGCAGTATCTTGGACACAATACCAGGATATAGACATTCTATACAGCTGCATAAGCATTTACAAAGCTGAGATATATATATATTTGTATAGCATTAAATACATGTATATCCAAATGACATAACACTGTGAGGGGAAAATTCAGTATTTCGACCGGTCTACCTTCACAGTCCCCCCTAAAGACTGAATTTTTCCCTAATTTTTGATTTTCTAATTGTCAAGAGTGTCTAGACGGACATGGGGGAAAAGGTAGTCTTCACCAAGGCTGAAACCCAACAGGCACCCCCCTGTGTACTTGGGCTTATCCTAATCATTTGACAGAAACCTATTTGTGGACCATTGGATTTCTAAAAAAAAACAAAAACTGTGTGTTGGACTAACAAGAAGTGTCTCTCCGTGGTCGTCTTCTCTTCGATCTTCTTGGATAATAACAAAAGTCTCTGGTGCAAAGTCAATTGTCCATCACTTGATGCTTGTTATTATAAAGTGCAGTCTATGACCCCTCCTTATGTATGTGAAGGGGTTGCAGGCGTAGGTGTCAGTGTAGATGTTAGAGCCTCTTATCAGTGGGTGATAAACAGTCTGTTACCTTGACTGTGGGAGGAGCTTTGACACAAGGACCTCCCACCCTCACTGGTCTGCATCAGCTCTGCTGGTTAGGCACACAGATTACCGTTAAGGTCCACCCCTGGACAGCCATAGTACGAACAGCAAGGCCTTGTTCAGCATGGCAGACCCGTGGTCGAAGTTGTTTCTTGTTGGATGACGGGTTACTGACAACTGTGTCTTACCACACCTTGTAGACTTGACGTAGCAGCTCCTGGACTTTCCCCGAGGTTGTTAGTCCCAGCTCTTTGTAGCTGCACACAGGAAAGATGCACCGGAACAGTTCCACACAATCAAAAAGTCAACTCAAAAAAACTCAGTTCATGTTAGAATAAGCCGTTGCTGAGGTGGTTTCCTCTCCATCATTGATGAAATAAACAAATATCCTTAGAACGTTTGTCGGTCCAACACTGTATGTAAATAACACTTACCAATGGGACCAAAGAGGTCTTCTGTCAAATCAAAAAGGACTTTTGTGAGACTCTAAATCTGGTCTAATTAAAGGATACTTCAAACAAACTTTCATAATATTTTGACAAATGATCCTGCATATTTCAATACATTAATCAATACCAATGCCCGGGTATCTTGTGTAATGTAAACCTTTTGAACCAAATAAAACACAATACCATTAATATTTATTAATAACCAACCTTCTTGAGATACCTAACGATGTTTGATGTTTACTAAATGTGTGATATTGTGTATTCTGCACATTTTGTAGCAGTACCCAACTTTTCTGGATATGGACATGATTGGACCTTTTTTCCTTTGAATGAACAGAGTACTCGTAACTAGGAGATGTGCACAAGGGCTGTCTTTGTATCTGTGACGTCAGCATTGTCCTCCTCCCTCCCCCCTAAGTCCACCCCTCTCAGTCGCACACTTCCCTCTTTGAGTCAGTCTTGTCTTGGTTGTCCATGAGGTCAGATCTCTGATGTTAGTACATTAGACATACAACAAGTCGACAAAAAGCAAACATAGAGACAAACAGATCTGACAATACAGACACAAAACATGAAGGGCCCATAAACGTTTTATTGCCTTGTTTTCAAAAAATAAAATGTAGAGTTTGGTCAAAATATTTGGTACCAAGGAAAAATAAAATCCCCAATGCGCATATAAAGAAAAACAAATGTAGTACATCATACACATTCCTTCATTTTCTCTGCTGCATCCACGTACAGTCCACACACAAGTACAACTTCAAGCTACATTCATTCACATTCCACTGAATGAGTCAACTCTCAGAGACACAACTTTCCTGGATACGGATACACACAGAAAACCATCCTGTACGGAGGGGGTAGAAAGAAACATTAAGTGAATCAATTGCTGGCACATAATACCATTGTTTTCGGTTGTTCACTCCTACAACACATTGTTAAACTATTGTCTCGACTCTTGAACATTTACAAGCTGCTAGAAAGAGAAAAGGAAAGTTATTAATTTATAAAATTTCTGATTTCTAATCAAACAATATTAACTAATTACAGTTATATTTATTCCCTCATTTACTAAGTCGAGTACTCGTTGTGCTTCTACTTGCATCTATGTGCATTGTTTTCTCACTTGTAGCCGTGTCATAGAGAATACCAGTAACTAAGATGGCGGGGGCTGATGTTCCCTCAGTTAAGATGGCCACCTGGAAAGGAAGTTGCAGGAGTTAAGATGGCCACCGGAGTGGGAATGGGATTAGTTATGATGGCTGCTGGAACGGAAATGGGACGTAGGGCGTGCCTATCTTGTGTAATAA